>JARHVA010002908.1:462500-622500 GCA_037957365.1 Torreya grandis | reverse complement strand
TTGTCTATATGCTTATCTTTATTTCAATTTTTAAAATAGATCATCCAATTTTAAATAACTTAAAATTTTACTCAAACTATAGAACTAGATTGACTAAGTTGATTTAATGAGTTTAGAGATTATTCTATTATCCTATCTTTCTAACTAGATTGACCAACTCGATCTAGTTAGTTTAAAAATTATTCTATTACCCTATCTTTCTAATTAAATTGATTGACTCAATCTAGTCAATTTACAAATTGCTCTATTTTATTTTTTTATAATTAGATTTACCAGCTCGATCTATTTAGTTTACATATTGTTCTATTTTTTATTTTTATAACTAGATCAATCAACTTGATCTAGTCAAATTACATATTGTTCTATTATCCTATTTTTCAACTAGATTGATCAGATCGATCTAATAAATTCAAAAAATACCATGTTATCCTATCTTTCGAACTAAATAAACTAATTCAATCTAGTTAGTTTACAAACTATTTTATTTTTCTTTTTCCTATCTACATCAACCAAGTTGATCTAGTTAGTTTAAATGCTTTTATATTATCCTATTTTGATAACTAGATCGACTAACTCGATCTAGTTAGTTTTAAAATTATTCTATTATCCTATTTTTCAACTACATCTAATAACTCAATTTAATCCATTCACAAATTGTTTTTTATCCTATCTTTCCAATTAGATTGACCAACTCAATCTAGTTAGTTTATAGACTATTCTATTTTATTTTTTTCTAACTATATAGACTAGCTTGATCTAGTTAGTTTAAAAACTATTCTAATATCCTATATTTAAAACTAATTTGACCAACTCAATATATTCAATTTATAGTTTTTTTTTTTTTTTTTCATTTAATCCAACTAGACTGACCAAATTGATCTACTTAATTTTCAGCTTCTAAACTTTCACTTTTATCGTGTCTAGATAAATTTATTTTTCATCATGCAACATTTATTTGATAAAGTTTCACAAAAAAATCAAACTATTATGATGGGTCTTTCCAATCCTCATAAAGCCTCTAAGATGTATATATCGTATCATGCAATAAATAATCCTAATCTTAACAGCATCCATGTTATTACTAGAACCACTAACTATGGGACTCCTCTCACTTTTTCTTCTTTTAATCCTCTATCCACACCTATAGTAGAGGATGAGAATGATCTTGAGTATATGGATAAAATGATCCTTTTCATCAATGAAAATCTTCAATATTGGGGTAAATATTTCACATTTATTTATAACCTCATGATGGGACCTCACATTGGAGAACCCCATTCACCTTCACTTAGCTTTGGTACAAGATTTGAGGCAAGTAATTATATGACTCCTATCATACCTTTCTCCTCTCTCATGCCATCTTATGATAAAATGTCCTAATCTTCCATGCCTTATTCATCTTCCATGCTAACCATTACCATAAACATGGTAGACGTGACCTTTAGAGGGTCCACTCAAAATACTCACACCAATACTTAAATTTATACAATAGCTAGTGCATCTCAAACTATTAATGCCTCTCATACCACTAATGCATCCCATGTTACTTCTAATAGTCAAAATATTATTAACATGTATTTTTTTCTCTTAATATTTCAATTCCTCAAGATATTCTAGTTGATAGTTTCTTATTTTCTCAAGAACTAGTACGCAATATGATTCAATAATTTTTGGCTTTAGATGATACGATGTGACCTATATCATCTAATGTTCCATCATAAAAGGCTACACATATATCTTCATATTCTCCCTCTAATATTTAATTGCCTCTCATCTCATTTATGAGAACTCCTATTGATACAATCAATACATAATAACAAGTATAAACATCTTTCCAAGGTGCCCAAATGAAGAAATCACCTTCTTCAACTCTAGTCAGGATTGTTTCACCAGTGTCAGCTTCTATCCCACCTCCTTTCTCAAGCATCAAAACTTTAGATTAGTTGTCTACAATGGTGAAAGAAGACAAGAAATTTTTTTGAACTTGAGGAGATAGATTTTCAAACTTTGACAATTCCTTTCTCTAAGAGACTAAATAAAACAAGAATAGTTTCACAAATGGTAATAGATAAAAAGGGAAAAAAGAATATAGAAGTGGCCATTCATATAATTCAAAAAGATAATTTAGAACTTAGGATTGAATGCTACTAGGTATTTAGGGTTTATTTGGGAAAGAACCAGAGAAGGGATGAAATGAGACATATAATTGGTGATTGGTACCAATTTTAAAAAATAGATAAAGGCAAAGCAACAAAAGATGAACTAAAATAAAAGGTAGAACAATTGAATTTAGTGATATAGAGATTGATCAAGCCAATTCACCCAACTATTGTTTCATCGAGTCTTCATTGTGAAACACTGGAGAAAGTAAGAGAGGTAGGCCAAATGGGAAACATAGTGAAAGATTAGAATGAAAATGTTATCGATCAAAGAACATTAGTGATTCTCATTGTGGAAATAATGTTCTCTAAAATCTGGTCATAATATGAATAGTTAATGATAAGGAAAGTGGATATGCTAAAGAAAAACAAAATTGGGAAGAATTCATTCTCAGATTTGTTGAATTATCAAAATTTCCTTTTATTGACCTTATTAAAAAGGTAGTTATCAATAAGGAAAAATTCATCTATCAGATTTAAATTCTTTGGGTTACTAAATTCAAAATACAATCTCTTAAAGAATGTCTCCAAAAATTCAACCAAGGTTTTTTTAGTGGTGAATCTTTGTAATCTATGAATATTCCATTTTTTAAAGTCAATATTTGGAAATTTTTATGGAGTAGTTGACAGAGTAGGTGGTCAGCAGAGTAGGATCACCTAAATTTTTGGGGTCAAATTTAATTTTGAGGATAAGTTCATCTATATTTGGATATAATGTAATTTATCGATACCTCAAAATCTAATTTAGAGACATTCACCACATATTGTCAGATGATAATTTTTTTAAAAGTCCATTGTTACAATCACACACTGTTAGATGATAACAATATAGTAATAGTGTAACTACAATGCACCATAGGGATTTATGAGACTTTAGAATTTTTTTTGGTGGTTTGTATTTTAGGTCCTAGGAGGGCTTTAGGAATCAATAGTTTTTAGCAAGGTATGTAATGTTTTTTTTCCAATATAATTATTTAGTATTTTTAACTATAATTTCATTTACTACTCTTTAAATGCCATCGTATGACCACATGTTATAATCATATGATTGCAGGCTCCAATCGGACAATCACAGGTTGCCATCAAACGACCAAGAACTATTGTTAGATGATTGTAGGCTACCATTTAATGGAATCAAGGCCACATGTAGCCATCAGATGCCAATAGGCTGCTATTAAATGATGGAAAGCTACCAATAGATGATGATAGGTTATCGATGGATGATAATAGGTTATATTCAGATGTTGATAGGCTACAATCAAGTGATAATAAGTTACTATCAGGTACCTATAGGTTACCATCAAATGACCTCATGTTTAATTATTGTCATGATTCCTTATTCATTTATCAAGCATAATTATTTTTTATCAATCATCTCCATTTCAACATTAATCATATTTCATCCATGACTCTTCAAGCTTGATTATATGGTTTCTATTGAAAATATTAAGGTGTTCAAAAAAATTTAAGAATAAAATAACCTATTATCTTATTTTATCTAGACACCAAACATAGGTACTAAATTTTCAATTAACTAGTGCCTTTTATTTTATTGGTATATGTTAAAGTTAAATAATAATTAAAATGTCTAAAACCATTTTGCATGCAAAATTGCTTGATAGCTTTTTTGAAGAAATGTCTCCACAAGAAGACATACCTGGGTATGAATTTGAAATGCCAAACAAATGTACTAAATTATAAAATACCATTTATTTAATTAATTAAATATTTTTTTAAAGATTTAATAATAATGGCAAGGTCTATAAAAATATTTCATGTAGAACACATTGATAAAGGTATTGAAGACATCCCTAAATTGGTATTGAAGATTTGTATAACACTTTTGAATGCATACCTCCCCTAAAAGAAGTCACTCAAAAATAAATAACCACTATCCCATTAAATTCAAGGAAATGGAGATGTGACATCATAAGTAGTAGTTTTGATGATGAGTTCCTAAAAATAAATGAGATATCTCCTCACCCAACACAATATTCAAATGAGACTGCTATGCAGCCAAAACAATTTCTAGTTGAAAAAGGCACTAAAAAATATGCAAAAAATAAATAAATACATGAACAATTGGAAGGTCATTTCAGTATGAGTGGGCATATAAATACCCATTTATTGAACCTTTAGAGTCAAAAAATTGGAAGGTCATTTCATTATGAGTGGTCATTTCTTGTTTATTGGAGTTTGACAAACCTATATTCTTGCTTGGAGTTTGAAAAATAAAGCATACACACCAAAAGATTGTTAAGATATTTTATTTGAAAAATAATGCTTGAAAATAAAATAAATTGAAAATTTTATGCATATGGTAATGATTGAAGAGGTTGCTTTGGCATTGGTTGCCATGAATGTATCAAGCATTTTTGAAATTCAACATTAAATATTGTTTTTTCTTCAATTTTTGTAGTACAAGATAAATTCCTTTGCATTTGCATACAATCACGCACTAATATAGATCTTATATATATACCCCTAACACTTAAATTGTGTTTGAATTATTGAAAGCATAGATAATTTTATCTCAGAATAAGTTATCTAATTCATTTTTTAATGGCTTTCCTTCTTTGTGTGAATCAATTAACTGAAATGTTAGTATGTCTTTACTGATGTCAATACCTACATATAATTTACCTTTTTGTGAATGTAGGATAAAATATTCAAGCTAAAAATTAGTAGAGTCTTCCAAAAAATTGATACCTTTAATATTAGTCCAATTGAATCCATCACTATCTAGACCCCAAAGTATGACACCCATATTTTACATATAATGGAAATGACCAACACAATTTTTTGAGAGAGTTTTGAATGCCAGAGAAATGGTCAAGTTTTTGAATGATGAATACATTGAAAGATCCAATAATAAATTTATCAATCAATGCCTGAATAAATAGGTGAAGATGTTCATCCTAAAAAATTTCACTGATATTCAAAAGATAAATAATTATCAAATTAACATTCACATCAACAATGAAGATTTCACTAAAATCATCTAAAATGGATTGCCAAAGACATGGGGCCCCATAATGGTAGCTAAATCTTTCTGTATCTATCCCAAAAATCTGACCTCCTTCACTATCTATATGTTTTTTCAATATGCTTATTGAATCTTGAGATAATGCTTCCCAATTTTTTTTATTTTTAAAAATACTTTCATTCAAGATACACAAATCTTTAAACCTTTTCGAAGGAATTATGTAACTCTCCATTACATTTTTAGGTGTGATTATTTTATATAATTGAAGTGTCAGATCATGATTAGTAAAAAATCTACAATTTTTGATAATATGTTACTTTCCAACATCAATTTTTTGCACCAAGTGTCCATATTGATGCACCTAGGGGGTTTAAAGAAGGAAATAGTCCCTTTTTCCAATAAATATGCTAATTCTATTTTTTGTTTATCTGAAATCCCTTGAATATTTATTAATACTATTATACCAATTAGATTAGATTTAAATTTTGTTTATCTAAATCTGGTAAAGTACCACTTTCAAAAAAATCAAATGCCTTATCAAAATAATCCCAAAAATGTTGTTCCATGAAAAGAAGATGTTTTCTCTCCTGCAGCTTTTGTGTTGTGTAGTTAATTTGTATGAATAAGTGTCTATCTTGTTCATGTATTTATTTTATCTTTTTTTTCCATGTTTTGATATTCTTCCAATATCTCATTTGGATAAGGTCACTTGAAAATCAAACTCTTTCTACAAATGAAGTTTTATAAATTATTCCATTTTCTTCATTATACTAGTTACATAGTTTTTGAATAATATAGAATGGAGTAACTATTTTCAGAAATATTTCCCTTATAATAGAACATTTGTTTCTCAATGATAGTGAATTATATTCCTCATCTAAAATAATTCTTGGATGTGCTATAATTATGTGTTGGCCATATGTAATTTTAAACCTTATAGTTTTTTTCTCCATAATATCTTCGAGGAATTATTTTGATTCGATAATGCTTTGAAGGTTATTTAGATCAAAAGGAATTAACAAAGCATCTTTCATTGGAACTTTATTATGTTTTATGAATGAATGAATTATAACATTTACCCCTCTTTCATTCAGATTTCTTATCTTGATATCAACATCCCCCAATTCACAAAGCTCTACAAGAATGTTCAAGGCATAATTGCTAGAGGAAATATACCATGTAGAGAATTCACTGTGTCTGATCAAAAATTTGTGCCAAAAAAAGTATAATAACCTTTTGTTCTATCTTATATGTCTCCACTGGTGTGAGTAATTTTATAACCTTTTTTAAATTTTCATATAAATATGCTTCCCTTGCTTTTATTTTTCCTTCAATGTTTTTTCTATCACGATTGCAAGGTATCTTAAATGCATATTTACATGGTGGCAAGTAGAATAAGTTGGTTCCCCTTCTTCATGTTTTTATTTCAACATATTTTGTATTCTAAGGACCAAATTATCTCTATCTATCAACCTAGAAATTTCAATGTGGTAATAACTATTCAAATGAAACCCAAAAGTTTCACAAGAAGTAGAAACATTCATTTTTGTCAATTCCATTTTAATGAGTGTAAATTTATTGAAATTATCTATAACATGATGGAGAATATCCTCTTATTTGTTCCATACTTTCAATTGGAATTGAATGGCATCTTTAAGTTCATCCTTATCACATGCAAGGATTATTCCAATCAAAGATGATTCTTTTCTAGATATAGTGCGAAAAAAATAAATATCTGCATGTATATTTATCAGACTAAATAACTCAAAATACTAATTAGTAAGAGGAATTTCGTTTCCACCATAAAATGGAAGATGGTGATGTGGAAGCAATTTTAGTTCTGGTATTTTAAATGGTACTATATTCAAATTTTCTTTAATGGAGGCCTCCTTCTACCTTTTAAGTGTGGGAGTTTATTTATTGCCTGAAGACATTTTGTAAAGCCATTAAAAGGATTCCATTATTGAACTTTTATAAATCTAAGTTGCATATTGTATCAATTACAAAATTATTTGTGATCAAGTAGTGATAATTTGTATATTAGTAAACATGAATTCTAATCTATAATATAAAATACATAATAAATATTCATAATATATATACTAACTCATACACAAATTAAAAATCTATGACCAAACTTAAAATAAATTATATATAGAGAAATATAAAACTAATTTAAAAGGGATTTATTAATAGCTGAGTGTGCATTTATAACATATCATTCAATTACTAAGCACATCCTAGAATTATAACACCATAATTACTTAGGGTTCTAAATTAGTGAGCTAGATGTACTTTTAAAAAACAGTAACTATTGAGCTATCTTTTTCATTGATAAGAATGTTGAAGGCATCTCCTAGGAGATACCTTCAACATCCCATTGAATTTATGACAAGGCACATTAAGTAATATCATATCCAATGTAGGACTAACTAGAGGAAAGTGGAGGGAATTTTAAATACAAGTATTATGTGTGTCAAGGATTATACATAAATAAAAACACCAACCAATATAAACTATTAGGCAAAGGAATCTAAAAACATTTATTTCAAAGGAAAAATAAGAGGGAGAAGTATGTTTCAAATATTCAACTTAAGGGGTCTAAGGTGAGGTGTTAAAACATTAAACAAATGTGGATGATCTATAGTTTGAAGCTTTATCATTGTTTCAAAAAGATAAGCCAACATTCATGTATGGGATGAGGCATCAACACTCATCACAATCGATGATGTGATCTATAGATATCGAAGTATGATGCATATCAATCAACACTAAATTATTACACATGTTGTGACTGTGGGAAGACTCAGACCATTTCATTCAATAAATGCCCAACATTCAATGATAAGATCCAAAATGTTGAATGTATTACAATTATTTTTGACTTGGATAAATTTATAATAATTTCCACAACCACTTCTTAGACCCATGAATATAAACACTAAAAAATACCTTAAAGCTATTCCTATATCATAATTTTAGAGAAAATGGTCTCAATGAGCCATTGAGTGAGGTTTAGTGTACTTAGAACATGTGAAATAAACCTTGGTGAAGTGCACTCACCCATTATTTATAGGAGTGGGTGGGATATATTTATTTTAGGAGAGGCTTGTAATGGATTACAACTATCAAACCTATCCTAAAATTGATAATTGTGTCAAAACACCCATCAATAGGTACCTTCAAGGTATATCCTAGGAGATACCTTTAAAACACACAAGAGTGAATTTTTTATTCAATGTATCACCTAGGAGATAAATTAAAGTTACACATGAAGGTATTATAATGGTATTTGAAGGCCCTTTAAGGAATCTCATAGGAGATACCTCGAAGGGAATTTTCAATGTTGAATGTATCTCCTAGTAGTTACCTTCAACATGCACACTAGTGAAATTTTCCTTCACCTTGAAGGCACTATTTGAATGGGTTTGCAATACCTTCAAGATTTCCTTCAAGGTATCTCTTAGGAGATACCTTAAAGTTACCCATGAAGTTATTATGAATGTTTCAAACATTATTTGATGAAGTTAAAATGATTTACACCTAGTGTTTTAATTCTCTTGGATCCCTGAAAATATGACACTTGACATCCCTTTGTTAAAATAGGATTGTAGAAGATACCTCAAAGGGCATTAATTTGAAGTCACTAATGGATAATACCTTGAAGGGCCTTGTAATACCTTCAAGTTATCTCTTATGAGATACATTTCAAAAATTTGGAATAGAAGATTCAAAGTATATCTACTAAGAAATACCTTCAAGTTTCCAATGAAGGTATTACAAGGTAGCATAATTTTCAAGTGTTCCACTCTCTTGTGATTCTAAAACCTACTAGGTGCCACTCTCTCAATGATTTTGTTTAGAGATTTTACTTGATAAATCCCTCTAATACATTTTAGTTTTTAGAACTATACACTCTACATATCCCATAGGAATTTAGTTCTTTGGCATTTCCTTCAAAGGATTTTTGAAAAATAGAGTATTCATGAATTTAGGGTATGAGATTGGAAGCTACATGTTTTTGTGTACGGAAAAAATGTTTAGAAATTTTGTTCAGGATGCTTGTAAATAATGTTCTAACCTGACTCATGACTTTTGACTACTAAAAGATTCATTACTTAGTAAACTAAAGTCAAAGAAGTGATGAAATAACACTTGGTAATGAAGAATGATGTGGCACTCCTAATAAACATTAATAGTACATACATGGAATAATCATAAAATGAGGTAGCAAAGTTCATATTAAATAAACAAAATTAAGCTTTAGGCATTAGACATTAATAGTGCACAAACTAGAAATCAATGTCGAAGCTATATCAAAGTAGTTCAAATGATGACTTACCCATTTAATCTCGAGCTAACTTATGATTCACTTACTCTCATGTTATAAATTAAGGGGTTTTTATCTTTCAAAGTGGTGTTATCTTTCATTGGTTATTTTTTATTTTCAAGGGTGGAAAGAAACATCATGAGAGTTTATTTGATTGCTCCATGTTTGATGTGTGACTTAAATAAATATTGTAATGCCACTGATGTGGGGATAAGACATTGAGGTCTCAAAGTATATCTTGTAATTTTAATTCATCCATGTTTCCAATATTTTGACACCTAAAGAAATTGCATGAGGCTTATGACCATTAAAAAACACTATACTTAGACCCTTAGAAGAAAGGGTGACCACCTTTGAAGCCTGTCTCCATAAACATCTTTTTTATCCTTGTTGGAAAAAAATATAAAATCTAAGGGAGCATTGGTTAGGACAAATGTTTTTTTTAAGGAATATTAAAGTGAATATAAAATTTTTATTGCTTAAAACTTTGTGCACATAAGGTGAGACAAGGTCAATGATCATGGGTTTTGAGTGAGGTACGACTATTGATTTACACTCTTTCACTTTGTAAAACTCCATTTAACAAAATACAAAAATTCATCCCTTCTATAATAAATTGCACCTTTTGGAAAACTACTATTATTTATTAGTGGGAATGCTTGGTCCATAACAACAAACCTAATATACAATTATCTTTATGTTAATCACAAAAAATTCCACAATAGAAATAACCCTCTTATTATATAATTTAAGTCAATGAAAACAATCCCAAAATAGGCCTTAGGGTTTATCTCACTTGGTATTGATAGATTATAGAGGTATTCCTAGTCATGGGCTCGAATCTTAACTTATCCCATGGTGTGGGGTGAGGGACCCTATCACACCATCCAAAGGTTATAGGGGGGATCACCTTGTGTTAGAGTAGTCAAATCAGATGTTAGATAATGCCTCAATTTCCCTTATTAAAATAACATAATAAAAATGGCCCTTTAACCAACATAATAATTGGTTATGGATAAATATATAAATAAAAAAAGGATTTTAAAAATACATTACATTTTAATGCAACACGTGGTATGTTTTAAGATAGGTTTTTTATTTTATTTATCTATGCCATGAATAAAATGGGAACTATCTTGAGTGATGGCAGTGGTGGAACCATAGGCATTTATCCACATTATTTAGTTTCTATTTTAGCACCCCACCCACCGGTAATGAATCCCATATTTTATGCTATCACCAATGAATGTTTTGGATAAATTTTGTTCTTTTTCCTACAAATGTATCCCTCTACTAAATTTATATAATAGTTATGCCAATAGCATATTCCATCCACGATCCTATTGATTAATCATTTATTTCATTTGTATCCATTTAGGGATCTAATTCTCCCTATATAAAAATAAGAGCCATGAAGCAGCTTTACTACATGTATGGAGTAAAAGTAATGGTTACATAGAGTAGTTAATGAGTGATTGGCAGAATGAAAAATGAAAGACATAGCAAAAGAAAATTTAAGAATCTTTTTCTAAAAATAAGGAGCCTTAAAAAACCATGCTTTCATGGGATCACTTTCTAAGTATAAAAGATGTTGGTGGTATTATTGCCTAGTCCAAGAATAAAAAAAGTAGATAAAAATTATTAGCCACATCATTAATTAAAATTTGTATTATTTTATTATTATAACAGTCTCAATGTTTATATTTCCTTAGTTGCTAGATTTGGAATAACTGATCAAGTTGTGTTTTATTTTTTTCTTTTTTTATAAATAATGGGTTTATGTGACCCATGCCTAATAAAAGACAAGAATATATATAAAAAAATTATTAATCAAAACATTTTAATTTCCTTTGCATAACATAAGCTGAGTTACAAAAAATTAAAATGTATTAGTAGGGTGCAAAAAAAAGAAAAGAAAAGGAATCATAAATATAGTTAATTTGTATGATTTTGATAAAATTGAAAGTAGACATAGGCCTATAAAAATTTCCATCTAGTAAAGGATACTCTTTAGAAGCTGAATCAACAACTACCACATTGAAACTAGGAACCATCGAGGTAGACAAAGTGTCCAACTACTTGGACTTGCATTTATCTACAACCAATTTTTTGTCTAAAGCCATGGAAACTATTATTGGAGTGTGTTTGACTAACCATGAAGGAGAAGGGGAAATTCCATGAAACACCAATATTTATAAGAATTTGACTGATTCAATCCTTGGGTGGGAATGGTGAATAACATGCATGTATTCTAGAACATAAAAAGATGATAAATCATTGTTTAAAGGTGGTGGGGGAATAATGAACCAGATAATTTATTTGACTTCAACTCAAAAACAAAGGACTAAATGTAATCATAGATCAAAGAGAATCTTCTTTCCAAGTTCCTGAATGTAGCCATTAGCATGAAACTGAACTTGTCTTTCCTAAAGAAGGTCATAGATTCTCTTTGATCACCATCAAGGATTTTAATTACTTTATCCAAGATGACCCTAAAGACTAGATTAACAAAAAATTCAACAAAGTATTTTAACTTCTATTTATTTGAGATAAGGAATATTATGTTCGTAGTAAATATAGAGGTAGTCATTGAGCTAACTTTGATCACGCTAGTAGTAGAAATGAATTCTTCCCTAATGATAGAAAGAATAACATTAAAAAATTATTCAAAAGGAATCCAAAATATGTTGTACACATGATAAGGCAAGACTCTACCAATGAAATCCATTTGTGGTTTTTGGCATGAGCAAAGAACCAAAGGATGAGCTAAATCTTATTGCATAGTAGGATCCATTAAACTTTGAGTAGAACTAGATGACAAGAGCAAAGATTTCAAATCTAGGTTATGGAAAAAAACCATACTAGGGAGGAAATAAATAAAAATGAACCAATCAAAGCCAAAATATGGTAAAGATAGTGGTAAAGAAAGAAAAAAAAGAAAATTATTTCCAATATCAATGCCCAATCTTGTCAACAAATCATAATAATGATTATGAATGATAAGATATATTGATTGGTCAATTACAATATTTACCAAAGCATCAACAATATTATTCATCTATTAAGTTATGTTATTAGAACATGTATGATGAAATTTATAACATATGTTATGGCATATTTTTTATTGATGTGATCAATTTTAAAGTGATAAATTTAGTTAATACTCATTTATTAGTGCTTAATGCTCTGATAAAAGGCTTTTGTGACATGGATTGAATTTGAATACACTCACCATTATATTTAGCGTCATATATGGTAGTCTCCCAAAATCCTCAAAAATGTTAGATCCCTATAGATATCTCAAAACATGGTGTGAGGCTTCTTCATTTAAACTTTTGTTGGTGTATAAGACCAAAATCAAGAAAAAATGGAATTTTGCTTCACCTTGAAGGCACTATTTGAATGGATTTATAATACCTTCAAGGTATCTCCTAATAGATACCTTGAAGGTACACACAAAGGTATTACAAAGGTTTCAAACATTATTATATAAAGTTAAAAGTCTTTACAACCCATATTTTAATTCTCTTGGATCCCTAAAAGTATAACACTTGGCATCCCTTTATTAAAATGGGCTCACAAAAGATACCTCGAAGGGCATTGTCATACATTCTAGGGGATGCTGAAGGTATCTCCTAGGGGATACCTTTAACATGCACAATAGTGTAATTTTCATTCACTTTGAAGTCACTAATGGGTGATACCTTGAAGCTTGATAGTTACCTCAAACACATTCAGGTCTTTGATAATTTTTCTCAATGGAAGAATTTTACAAATTTTGGTGTGTAGTGAAAATGTTCAAAATTTTTGTTTGGGATGCTATCAAAGAGTGTTATACTTTGAATCCTAACTTTTGACTACCTAAAGATTCATTAATCAGTAAAATAGATCCAAAAAAATGATGAATTAACACTTGGTAGAGGGTAATGATGTGGCACTTCTACTAAACATCAATAGTACTTTGTATCACATTTAAGGGTACCTTCAAGGTATTTCCTAGGAGATACCTTTCAAACATGAATAATAGTGGATTCAAGGTATCAAAGTTACCCATGAAAGTATTATAATGAAGCCAAAGTATTAATTATTTCATAAGGTATTATAGAGACACATAAATTTATTAGTTAATCAACAAAGTTTAAAATTAAAAGGCTTTGCACCTCATATTTTGGTACTCTTGAATCCTCAAATGCATGACACTTGGCATCACTTCATTAGAATGGGCTCTAAAAAGATTGAACAATAAGGTTTAAAGTTAAAAGGATTTAAATGTATGACATTTGGCATCCCTTCATTATAATGGGTTCTCAAAAGATTAAATATTTCTTTGGTCTATGGTCTAATGCCCTAGACTTACATTATCTATGGGCCTCCAAGATTTCAACATGTGGTGAGATCTCATCAACTTACGACCATATAAGGTTCAAACACATTGAAAGGTATGAAGCCATGGATTAATGGGGAGTTCACACATGCCATCATCTAGAGGAACCGATCCTGAGTATGTGGTAATAATCATTGATAGCTATCTCAAATTTGATGACTAGACATTTAAAAGCTAATGAATGTTTTTGATATGGTAAGTAATTAAACCCCCTAAATCTGATTGGCATTTTCATAATGAAACAAGCATTTAAACCAAAAGTTCATATCTGTATAAATGGCACATGAATACATTTAATTTTCAAAGCATGTGAATGATATATGCAAAATCTACATCGAAGGGGAATTCAATTAGCCATTATTCTCAAGTGAACACTATGTATTCAAGCTCTCGTATGTTTAGAATCCCTAATTTGTCAATGGTGTTTATGAATTTGAACTAGTATTTTTGACATAACTAGATGCATACATCCATTTCAGTAATGACATCAATTTCTAAGTAATCAGATGTCCATTCTCTATATGATTTTGCTAGCACGATTGAGTAACTGATATAGTTTTCAAGAAAAGTGAATTAGATTTCAAATTCCACCATTATTCTACACTATAGGATGAGGTAGAATTAGTAATGGCATACTTAGCTCAGGATATCATTACACCAACCCAAAAGCATTATATTGATGATTTTTTGCCTATTAAGGCACATGGTCTTCATCAGGAAACTATGAAACTAGAGGTATTTCCATGCATAGACATTCTCAAAGATTTGTTTTTTAATGACACTTTTAATGGTGATTTCTTATATAATAGGAAAAATAAGATAGTGGTTTCATACATTTCAGGAAGGTTTTTTGAGAGGTATCTTAGGTTACCTTCCATTGAAGTAACATATAATCAAAGTTCAACTAATGTCTACCTTGAACAAAATATTATAGAGGGGAAATTGAAAGAGTGGCTTGTTGAGGGATAGAAATTGAATCGTAAAGGGGAATTAAATCCAATTACATCCTTAAATTTAGGCTCAGGGTTAGGATAGAAATGGATCTATAGAATATACTATATGGATTTCTGAGCATTGCATATGTTTAGGTTGAGTGGGCTCCATTTGTTGGATATTTTGTTGATCTCTCATTAGTTGTTTGGATTGGGAGAAATTATATATGCCCTGAAGTCCTAAATGTTCTCTCTAGACTAAAGGCCATCAGATGGTAGTTTTTACATGATGTTCTATTTGATGGATGTTGTTATGGGAATTTGTTTACAAAAGCTATGGTGAGTTATGGTTATCCTCAGAAGAATATGTGGCTAATATAATTGGTGAAGATCATTCACAAATACATGTAGGAAACTGAACAAAACATGCAATGAAGTTCACCCTTAGATATATCATGAAATCCATGGGAAAGTTATGCCCAAGTTATCTAATAAATTTCTAAAGACACTCCATAAATGGGGAGACTGTTGGTTCTATCTAGATGTTATTGTCATTCAGATTGAAGGGACAAGGACTTCTCCCTTCTTGCTACCACAACATGTTATAAATAAGATTATTGAACAAGAAATAGCTTTTTAGGTTTATAAAATTATTGATGAGTAAATAGGGTAGAGGCATCTAGTTTATTATTTTAAGTTTCCCATGAGCATAAGCCAAATGCAATATGTGGTCAGATCACATTTCAACTAGGCTAGTAAAATTAGGACCAATTACAATATGAAATTTACACCATTCAAAGAATGGGATCTAATGAAAAGGGTTAGATGATACCTTCAATAACTTTAGGATAAGAATAAGGTGCATGTTTCTTATGGGCATGAAGAGTATGACCATGATCCCATATTCTAGAATGCACCTAATGATTCAATCATATGGAATAATATGAAGGATAAGATAATGCCCATGGTTTGGTCTTAGGAATTATAGTATAATCCTTAAGATAATGAGGAAGAATGTGAGAGGGCATTGAATCATTAGTGTCCACCATCCCAGTCTCATGTCTCTTGGTAACATGATTATCCTCATACTCTGTAAGAGCCTAGAGATGAGAATCCAACTGACTCTGGTGTCTAAATAGAATATAATCCTTAGCTCAAAAGGGATATTTTGAGGGGTCTTCCAATTCCCAAGTCCCTTCCTTGATAATGTCTCATGACACCTAAGTTTTGGGCACAAAAACTACAAGGGATAGGTTGGTAACTTCTCCAGGAAAAGAAAGGAAGAGCAATTTTATGTTAAATCTTTTTCCCCCTTAACAAATGTGACCTAGTGGGTCTTATAGATTTATTACAAGCTTCTTTCTCTTCCATTCCAACTATTCCTAATTTATTACATCTACTATAGCTATCCCTTCATCACTTATATCCATTTGTGAGGATGCCTTTACTCATGGTACCTATACCATTTTACCTCTAAACACCTTTCATCCCACCTCCATAACAACTATTATCATGCCTTCACCACCATCTCTGATGGTTCCTCCTTCCACTATTATTCCTTTAATTATGTCACCTTTATTCCCCCCATTTTCACCTACCATAGGAAGCCAAAGGATTCTCCTAATCTTAGTGATAGAAACTTTTTGGAAGAAAGACTATCTATTGTTCTATCTCTTATTGAGGAGTCTTCTAAGAGGGAAAAATTAGAGGAAGCTAAGAAAGAAAATGAAGGAGAAACTCAGGTAGGGTTACTTGTGGAAGAATAAATAGAGCTAATATCATTGGTTAATTACCTAGATGATGAAGATGAAAAATATGCTTCTAAGGAAACAAAATAAGTAGATCAATGAAATATTGAAGAGACTCACCTAGATGATGAAGAGGTAGAGTTTGGAAAAGCAAAAACCTTGATTTGGGAGAACAACAAGTCCTCATACAAAACCAAGCCTAAGGATTGTTGAGGTAGTCTCTACTACTATTTACTCATCTATTAATGTTGAAATACCAATTTTAAGTCTACCTTTTGTTATTTCTCAAGGTTTTGTGTTTATTTTTCCTAATGATTCATCAATTTTTTCCCATGGTTGATGAAGGTACCAAAGAAGAAGGTCCATTTTGAAGGCCAAGTAACTATGTCTATTTTTTATCCTTAGAGCCCTTCAAAAATAAATATGTAATAAATAAGAGTGCCCATTCCATAAGCCTCACCAATATCCTTAACCACAATGACTATGGAGAGAACCCTTGGTTTGTTCAGGTATATAGCTAATGTCTCGCAAAGAAGAGAGCCTTCTCTATGGGAGAGAATTATCCACAAGTCTCTTATATTTCCCACTTATATTAATAATTCCATAGTTCTTTTATTAATTAAACATCCTCTTATGAATCCTCCACCTTATTCATCTCAAGGCCTAACTTTATTTTAAGAAACTGGGGTTATTATAGTTTCCCAATGGGTTAAAGAGATGTAGGAATCTAGGGATGAAAGATAAAATCTAGTTGTAATTGAATTACCTAGTTTCCACCATGTTTGATAAGAGGGTGGGGAAGAGGAAGAAGGTGTGCTTTGATATATGTGAGGAGATGGATTTTGAGTAGAGATAAAATATTTTTCCTTTTGCAAAGAAATTGAAGATCCTAGGGGAACCTATAAAATATTTTGAGAACTTCAATGATTTTGTTGATTCCACAAGGTCAACCTTAAAATAAATGCACTAAAATACTAAAGAGGCATTGAGGAGGTGGAAAAAAATGAAAATACCCAAGTCCCTCAATAAATTATTGATGATGTGCATAGTGCATCTAATAAGCTATATGAAATTTTGTATACTATTCAGGCTTCCAAAATTGCTACCTAGACTAATTGAGTAAACATCACTAAGTTATGGCACCAAATGAAAGAATTGGAAAAAAGGTTGAATTTATTAATTTTTTTTAAGGAATATTTATTTCAACCATTTTAATTTAATGTCTAGTATAGATGCATTGTGGTGCTTGAATTATTTCATTACAAAAAGAGATGCCTCTCTTAGTTGTCTTAATTAGTTAAAGGTAATGTTGGCACTTTTTACCAGATATGAGAGTGAGGCCTTGGAAATTTTAGAAAATTTGAGGGTCACTAAAGTGATTGATTTTACTGGTGAGTTAGTCAATATGCTTAATTTTAGGATCTTCCTTCATGTATCAATAAACAATTTTAAGGAGGTGGAGGAAACCATCTATAGTACTAATAAGGAAGTTCTACACTTGGTGAATTTTCTTAAGAATAAGTAACTAAGGTTGAAGCCTCATTTTCTAGATTTAAGAGCTCAAAGGAAGAACAAGGTAGGTTACTGGATAAATCACATAAAATTATTAAGCCTTACTTGCTTACTTTTGATATTGTAAACAAAAAATTTGAGGCAGGGGGCACATTATTGGAAAAATGTAAAGAAAAATAGAAAGCTTCACCTTTAGTTTAATTAATCAACTAGATGGAAGTGTTTCTACAACAACTTATGACTCTCAGTATTTTAGGTTTATAATAATTCAAACTCCAATAGGTCTGGTGTTCATTTCACCCATAGTTACTCTTACGATAACTTCAGTTTCTTCTTCAACTCTTCTATCTAGTGGTGCCACATTAGAACCATGATTTGAAATGATTATATGTGCATGTATATTTATGGTGGAGATATAATTCATAATCTTTTTATTATACATATTTCATTTTTATTGAAGATTCTATGTTTAGACACTTCCATTGTGAATGCATCTTTTACATGATCTTGAGCACATGGCTCTATTTTTAGACCTATAAATCTAGGTGATTATTGAAGAGATGAGGCCTTCCCATCCCAAGATTATAAATACATGTAATTTCCTGGTCCCCAAGAGTCATTTTTTTTTCTATTCAGACTAATAGGAAATTTGAAAGAGTTATTCTTGACTTTGTCTTTATGTGTAAATCTTGATTCTTCTCTAATTATGTGGATTACTTGAGATGTTCTATTATTTTGGTAACTTATTGCTTAGATTTTTTTATGAGTTATCCATTTTAAATATAGTCATTCATTTTAAGTTAAAGCTAATTTGAATGTCTTTTGCATGTTAATCATAATCCTTCTTGAATATGTGAAATAATAGTCTAACAATTAGGCAACCTTTGACTTTGCATGTCTGAGTATACTATATTTGTTTGTTGGTATGAAATAGCAGCTTTGAAACCTTAGATTTTTTTCATTCACATTATCCACTTTGGCAATAAGAATTAGGCATTTTCCATTTTCACATTAAGAAATTTTCCTTCACCTTGAAGGCACTACTGGGTGATAACTTGAAGGGCATTATAATACATTCAAGGTATCTCTTAGGAGATACCTTTCAAACATGTACAAGAGTTGATTTCTCCTTTGAGATATCTCTTAGGAGATACCTTAAAGTTACCCATGAAGATATTTTAAGGTGCTTGAAGTCATCTCATATGCTATGCATATACATCCAAAAACCACCCCTAAACATGCTTGAGGATGTAGCTGAGTGCAATTGTACACACATAGGTAGCAACAAGTACTACTACCCAGGGCCAACTTGGGCTTGCATTTCTCTAATGACATTCTAAAAAAAATTAACATTTTTTTACTATGAACAAATCAAATAGTGCTAGGTAATAGGGATTGGGGATTTGGCTTTATGTAAAGTTAAAATACATGTGTGAAAGAGGGGTTGAAATGCATGGAGTCTTGTACAGCTTCTCTGCTTTGATGCACACTCACCTAACTAGGTTTATCTTCATGTGTGTATAACTATAGTTATAGAGGGTAGATTCTAGACTATGATCATAAATAATAGGCTTAGGAAAACCCATACATGATATAATCATGCAACAAGGAATCCTTCATCAATCTTAGATATAACCCCACAAACTCCTATTTATTCACCTTTGGTCTAATTTTCCATTCACTTACTTTCTACTTCTACTGACAATACATATATTCATGCATACATGCATATTATTAGACTTTAGAGATAAAAACTTAAGAATATGGCCCTAAGACCCCTTATTTTATTTTATACTCTCTCTCTCTCTCTCTCTCTCTCTCTCTCTCTCTCTCTCTCTCTCTCTCTCTCTCTCTCTCTCTCTCTCTCTCTCTCTCTCAATACCAAGCAAGTCTATCTATGGTATTTTTTATTACACATGTACAAACCAAGCTGAGGGAATACATTTTAGTCTAGCAATAGGATTCATCTATATTGATCTACCTACCCATACATCCCATACCATCCTATTAGCCTATCCCTCTTAACATCCATATAAGAATTCAACACCACACCCTTTTACTTCACAACACACATATTTAGTTTTTCCATAGAGCAAGTGGGTATCAATCATTTTGTGTTGCCTACATATATTCTCTTTATATATGTTACAATAAATCTGAAACAATAATCCATTGATATTGGATTTTATTGGGGAGAGTGAAGGTAATTAAATAATGGAGGTTATCAATTTAATTTATTTTTAGGAGAAGGGTGACACATAGCTACCTCCTAGATTTAGGTTCCATCCCACTAATGAAGAAATCATCACACAATATCTTATGAGAAAGGTTTTTGATAGCACCTTCATAGTCTAAGCCATTACTGAAGTTGACCTCAACAAGTGTGAGCCTTGGGACCTCCTTGGTATGTTCAATTTCCTTATTATATGTTACTATGTGTATATTCTAACACACCATTTCATATCATCATCTATATTCTATATACAATGTGTATATTCCAACACATCATTTTATTTCATCCGTTTAATTTTATATCATTATCCATATACTATGTATATCATTTCATATCATCAATATCCATACATGTGTTAAAGTACCCACACACCCATTTCTTTTCATATAATTAATAACATACTATGTTAATCTTCTCAAACACCTATTTAATTTCATATTATCATCAATATAGCATCTATCTACATGTTATGTGTATATTACTTACAAGTTACACACTCATTTCATTTCACATCTTGTATGTAACAACCCTACTAGATTTGACATAGAAATACATGATTTTTTTAAAATTTAAACACATATGCTTTAAATATATTACACCATGAGAATATAATAAATGATCATATAAAATACTCTAAGAGTGATAACTGTAAATGAAGCATACTACATGATACATCACTGATCACTATCATCATAAGAAACACATCATAATATGAATATATAAAGTAATTACAATTAACCAACCATGACTAATACATGCCTAAAACCACTATTGTCAATGTATAATAAGTCATTAATTAGAGTTCATTATGATAATGTTTCAATAATAAATAAAATACAATACAATGTATATATATAAGATACATGACTCCCTGGAGCATAGTTCCCTGGACTCTAGTATCTATGGTAATCTCAAGTGTCATCTCAAAAGTAGTATTGTTGTGGGGAGGGAGATCATCATCTGAGTGATTTTACATAAAAAACAAGGACCAATGATCCTCCACACTAATCCCATCTTGTAATGGCCCTCCCTTCATAGATGAGTAGATAGTGATAACACATGAATCTAGAGAGACAATCTAGTACCTGTGTGTTGTAAGATTTTTAAAACTAAACATGTAATATATCATATAAACCCATTGTATTCAAGATATCAAAAAAACATGTAAATCATACTAATGAAATGATAATGCCTCACTAAACATTACTTTGACCAAAGTTTTCAATAATAAATAATATATGGATAAAAAACATTCATACACACCACTTGATCAGATTACCTTCATATGACATTGTGATGCTAGTAAGCTAGTGAAATCCATCTCACTATACTCAGTATTAACAATGCGAGATGTGGTTAACATAGTATAACCAATATATTTATACAGACTACATTCTACTAGACATTACATAACATGATAAACATAGGAATAATCAAAAAGCATAAATTTATTCTATCAAACATATGAATGAATCTCATAAAAATATCTATCCCATAATAGAAATAATAAGCAAACAAGTTCAAATTATACCAACTAAGTATAATATATATTAGGATACACACTCTATTTTTTTTAAGAAGACACAATATATTAATTTCTACTATCATAAAACATGTTATTCCTAAAAATATCTAACACACATACTTTTAGTTCATCAAATGTATGAATGAATCTAGACATATTAATTACTGTTTGTACCACATAGGTATAACATTAATTTAGACTATAGTTTCCAAATAAAATACCCTTTATGGCATCCCATAATATCATAGTTCATTTCACATTAACACAATACTCAGTCAAGAATAACTAGTCTTATAATTTCAAGAATCAACTATCCATAATCATAAATATTAACCAAGCAAGTATAGTTTACACTAGCTAGGTATATCCTATGTTTAAACTACATAATACTATAAATTGTAAGCACACATCATGATGCACTAATATATTCTATACATGTATTAAAAATTGTACATATCAATAGACTCATATTGTGAACCACACATATGTTTCCACTATTGTATACTAACAATCATTTATAGATCTGATCAAGAACTTCATATGATCTCAACAATCATTATAATGTTAGGATAAAATAAAACATAAATTTATCCCCAAATCACATACAATAGAAATTATGAAACAAATCAATCAAAACATAAAAAATAATAATAAACATGCACAAAATAGGAGACACCATATTTAACATGGTTCACCCAAGATGGGCTACATCAACCAAACTTATCTAGTATATTATTTCCAATAATACAAGGGAGAAACAAATCCTACAATAAAACCTGTTACACCTCTCTACCTTATGTTACCTCTCAACCATATCTCAATTTAATTTTAGGATGGAAAAACACATAAACATAACCTCTACTATCAGATATGAAAACCTATAATCAATGGCCCAGATTGACTACAAAATTACAAATTTACAAGGCAATTTTAATAAAATTTTCCCTTTGAGAGCATTGCCCTCAAACCCCAACCAGGGCTTGTAACCCTCAAAACACCCATTAGAGGGGGGGGGGTGTGGTGGAGGGTGGTGGGTTATCCCCCCTAGACCCCATAAGGGGGGTGAAGCCCCCCTTGCAACCCCCATTGCCAATGTGGATATAAAGAATGGGATCCAAAACCTGGCTGAAAAAAATTAGAATTTTAACCTTTGATCCTAGAAGCCAATCAGGATCCACACCCAACATATAAGTTCCCCATTCACAAAGTATATTAACAATATTTATAAGATAAGGGATTCTACAATGTAATTTTACTTCATAGTTTTTATCCCTATGTAGATAGGTTTTCATGTTCAAAATGTACATAACATCATACATAAGTTCTCAAGACAAAAATCTTTCGTATTTTGGTTTGCATATGAGTATTTGGTAATATACTAATTGCTCTTATATGATACATGATAGTTTCATCAAGTACACAAATATATGAATCACTTAAGTTGTGATAATATACTAGTCAAAACTATGTAAAAGTCTTGCATCCCAATGAATTTATATACATAATCTATCTATGCATACACCCTCATACATATTATTATACCCACAGTATATATTATACAAAAGTTTACAACATATCAATATAAAATACATATTCAAATTACCTATTCATATAACTATAAAATAGAATGTCTTAGATCAGTATAATGTTTCCTAAATTAGGTAATTGCACATCACTATAATATTTTCTATTGGTTATGGATGTTTTTGGGGAATGTAGAAAATATTTTATAGTAATCTCTACATTGAATCTATAGTAAGATAATAATTATATTGAACAGTCATTCTTCTATCCAAATGTCCTTATACAAGACTAAATAGATTGATCAATATGACAATTTAATATCATAGAACCCAAATCGCCCCATCCATATATGTTGTTCATTTTCATCTCTCTATTCATAATCGCTATATGTATGTATGTATGTATGTATGTAAGTCATATCTACTAAAACACAAATATTTTTAAGTTTATGCAAATTGGTCATATGTAAGTTTATTTAATGTATATCGATGCCCCTTTAAATATATATGGCTTGGGATTGTCTAATAGTTATTGGTGTTATTTAAATGCCTAGTAAATATATTATTAACTAATATAACTCAATGATAAATAATTTACTAATGCTTCTTAGAATATTATTATCACCACATAGTCTGTATTACATGAAAATAAACACTCAAAAATAAAATACATTGCCTACCTCTTAATTCTAACCTATAATTTCTTGGTATTGGAAAAAGCTTCTCCCTTGATTAACTCTCTCCTTTCTTATCTTAAAATCACCTTCACACTCTATTGTGCCTCCCTCCTTTTGCTTGGATTTATTCCTCTTATTTCTTTTCAGAAACTCTTCTCTATATGATGCACCCCTACTTTCCTATTGAAATCTTTGTTTTATTCAAAGATTCCCATTTTTCTTTTTGTTTTATTATTATTTTTATCAAATCTTTCATTTTTTGTTTTTCCTAAAATTAGATCATCCCATTTCTTTTTATTTTTTATTATTTATTTATTAATCTTCTTTTATTTTTCCCATTTTTCCTCTTACAATATAGATTATCATGTTTTATTTATTTTATTTCTAATATAGATAGTCCATATGATTTCTAATTAAATTAGCACTTTAATGTCATGATAGTTGAATGATAAATACAATAATCAATAACATAAATTTAATCTAGTTATGCAAATCACATCTCTAAAAATATTTAATGGTCACACACACAAATCATGAAAAATGAATTCCACAAAACCATTAAGCTATGCTAGTAACCATGTTTAGAAATCTAATGCAAATGGAATTAAAACACATTATGCTCATCATTCCATTATGCATCTAACATGTACTAGCCAATTTTTTTATCATCCCTCAATAACTCTATCTATGTCACCCTCTTCGATGATGCTCTCTCTATCATGCTCTGAGGGATGAGTTCTCTTGCATCAAACTCACAACAAGTAGGTAGTTAAACCCTAACATAATGATATACATACATCATAAAATGTAACTAAAATAAAAAATCAACATGTTCATAATGTAAACATATACACTATATCTAACTCATAACAATATAATCATGTAACCTAAGAAATATCCTAATATCCCATAACAAAATATTTCTCAAAGATAAAAAATAACCAAATCAAAATTTTCAACTATAAATGGATAATAAAATAGTTTGCTTGGTGAGGAATCAAGATGTAACATTATATATAAATTATGTTTTCATATACTCATAATAATTTCATTTCATATTATCTTATATATTCTATGTATACACTTTATCCCCTTGTTTGTTACAATATGTGTAATTGGTTTATGTCTTAATAGTCTATCTTTGTGTTTTAGGTTTTAGCAGTAGATGATGATGTTCATAAAATATGTACATTATAAAAAATTAAATGCTTCATGCTAATGGCCATGTAGTACTAAATATATAGTCTATAGTATTTATGTGGGTCTGGTGTTAAGCTTACCTCAATCTAGAGTTGGGGAATGTGCCTCTTCATGGGAAGTCTAAATATATATTCCATGAGTATATTATTTATATAAATTTGTTTCACATGAGAGATGGTATATAGTTATAAATACTCTCATAAAGTATGAATATTATAATTCTCTTCATATGTACTCCACATGCTTCTGTGACATTCAATCATTGGTTATTTATTTGTGTTAGCATTCAACATATATTTTGTTTCTAACATGATATTTTCTTCACACAAGTTTATATAGACCACAATATTTTGGAGTGAATTCTATTGGATGGATACTCAATGTTTATGTGTTTAGGATGTATAAAAAACTAAGATGGGTAAAAAGGAATGGTAATTTTTTAGTCTAAGAGATAAAAAGTATCCAACTAGACTTAAGACCAATAGAGCTATAGAGGTAGGCTATTGTAAAGTAATAGGCAAGGATCGAGAGATATTTAGTGCAAGACCTTTTATCCTAGTTGGGATGAAGAGAACTTTGGTATTTTATAAGGGCTAAGCTCCCAAGGGAAATAAAAGCAACTGGGTCATGTATCAATATCAACTTGAGGGGAAGTTCTACTACTACCAATTCCCCAAGACTTTCAAGGTACATATAAATATACCATTATCATAATCTACTTGTTAAGTATATATACATTTAGATACACATATAAATGTATATAGACTAAAATAATTAATGAACCTAAACAACAATAATCACCATTTTGATGCAGTATGTAATATCTTTGAAGAAAGTGTTTTCATAAATCATTGATCCTTATACTAAATTTCCCTAATTACTTACTTTTGTCTAGTTGTTTGGAATATTTATGGTAATTGGTTTATCAATAAACAATGATTTATTGGTACATTGATAATCAAACATTTGTATAAGTTCAGAGTATTTTACGATTGCCTATATTCTAATATTTTTCTAGTCCTTTAGGATCTTTACAATGATAAGTTTATAAATAACCAAGGGTCTATAGATTTAAGTATTTAAAACTATGACTTATACAAGTTGAGAGTCTTCCATTGTTGTTTGCATTATGTACATGTGTCTAGTTTATTGGGATGTTTATAGATCTATAGATAGATTATCGATTCTAAAATATTTTACCTCCTTCATGCTTGAGGTCTGTATTATCATCCTTTCAACTCGTTATTACTATATAAAATGCATCATTGTGTCTTGGTTCTTAGAATAAACTATATGCATGTTTCTTGTGGTTATCTTTATTTATATATAATAATGTATTCAATTATGTAGTGATAGTTTTAATCAATTTTAAGTTTGTATATGCTACATGGGGGTGACTGACTGGTTAAGGTATATACTATTATTAGAGATGGGTTTGTTCTTTATGTCTAAATCCTTTATATGGGTAATATACTCTGCAAGATGAGTGGGTGGTGTCTCAAATATTTCATAAAAGCATAGGAAGAAAGAAAATATCATCAAGATTTATCAGAAGTTCATATATTGACATGGGTTCTCATTTATTTCCACCATTATTAGTAGTAAATGATGAAAGTGGATCTCTAGAGAGTGAAGGATTTGTAATGGATCCCATGTCCTACTTTTCCACTACACCATATAAACATATAATTAGTAATAACATCAATAACACCATAACCACTACCAATAGTAGTAGTAGTGCTTTCATGTCCCCTAATACTCTTAACATGTAGCAACATCATCAATAGATAACCTTTGCTAACTCTTATAAGATTTGTGATATTGAAAGCATTATCAGGGGCTCATTGTTTATGTATAACCTGGTTCTAAATGATCCCAAGCTTACCATGAATAAATTTAATTTTGGATCTAACCCATTTCCTCCCTTTCTTAACCTATGATAAGAGCACCCTATCTAACCTCCTCCTTTTTCTATTTTCACATCTACCTGCTACTTTTTTATCATATTCCATGCATTTTTTATTTTTATCATTTGCTCATGTTGAAGCACAACCTTATTAGCATTGGGAAGGTTGTCCAAAAGGGATACAAGGTTAGATTAGAGAATGGTGAATACATAATATTTGATAGGAGTAGATGCAATAGACAGATTATAGTGGTCAAGATGACAAGCAATCATATGTTTCCATTGAGAATGCAAAGTGAGCTCACAACAATGTTAAAAACTATAGTCGATGAGTCTACTCTTTGGTACCTAATATATGGGCATTTAAGCTTTGGAGGGTTGAAACTTATTCACGAGAAGTAGATGGTGATAGGGTTGACCCTTATAGAATAACTAAATAAAATGTGTGAATGATGCATATTGGGGAAGCAACATAGGAGTGCATTTACCTTGCGTAAAACATGGAGAGACAAAGCTTATTTATAGTTGATCCATTCAAACTTGTGTTGTCTAATGAATACCCCCTCCCTATCAAATAATGTCTACTTGATAACATTCATAGATTATTTCATCCAGAAGATTTGGGTGTATTTTTTGAGAATAAATTGGCTACATTTGAGACCTTAAAGTAATTCAAGACCATGGTAGAGAAATAAAGTGGTCATTACATCAAGATTTTAAGGAAAAATAGAGGGGTTGCATATCTCTAATTATTTCATGAATTTTTTCAAGGATCATGAATTTTTTATAGTCTATCTATGGACTACAATAGGGTAGCTATAGACTTTGATAGTCCAACTACATACTCCATTAGGGTAGTTATGGACTTTGACAGTCTAGCTACAGACTTCAATAGTCTAGCTATAAATTTCAATAGGGTAGTTACACACTTTAATAGTGCAACTATAAAATTCATCAAGGTAGTTATGGACTTCAACAATCCAACTACAAACTTCAGCAAGGTAGCTAAGGACTTTGATAGTCCAGCCATAGACTTTGATAGTCCAGCTCTAGACAAACACATAATGAGTATAAAAGGATATGGATAGATAAATATAAGTTGTTAGGATGATTTGAAGGCCTAGAAAAGTCATGCAGATCATGGTAGGAAGGTCAAGAATAAGGGGGAGTGTTAAAATAAATTATTCTTTCCCTCACCTACCCCTGTCTCATCTCTAGAGCTTCCCCTCAGCAACCATATTTATTATAATAGTTTGAATTTGAATTTTTTAGAGTCATTTGGTGTTTAGAGGGAAACAAAAGTGGTAGGTGGAAGGATAGTTCATAAAATATAAAAAATGAGATAAAAAATAGTAGCTATGTAAGTTTATGAATCAAATTAGTTTGTATTAGAGTTTTAATAACAAATTAATATATGTAGTTTGAGTGGTTTTTATATGTTAATACTCTATCCTCCCTTATTCTATCCTTATTTCATGATCATTTTTTTCATTTCCATCACTTGTGTTGATCTTTATGATTAGTTCAAAGTTTGGTTTTTTTCATTATCCATCTAGGCCTGTACATTCTATTTTTATGCCAATACTAAGTGATAACTTAAAAGGCCTTGTAATATATTCAAGGTATGTCCTAGGAGATACCTTTCAAGTATGAATCAGAGAGGATTTATCCTTTAAGGTATCACCTAGGAGATACCTTCAACTTACCCACTAAAGTATTACAAGGCCCTTGAAGGCATCTCATATGAGTGGAATTTTCCTTCACCTTGAAAGCACTACTAGATGATAACTTGAAAGGCCTTGTAATATCTTCAAGGTATGTTGTAGGAGATACCTTCAAGTGACCCACTAAGGTATTACAAGGTCATTAAATGCATCTCATAGGAGATATCTTGAAGGGCATTTTCATACATTCAAGGGGATGTAATATTCCAAATTGGAATATTTTACATTAATTTAGATTTTCCAAAATTACTTTAAATAATATTTTATAAAATAATAAGTTAAATAATAATAAATTAAAATTGGATTAATTATTTATTTTTGAATATAGATTTTGAATATTACAAAGTTACACCACAAGGGGTTTTATCCTTGGGTTTGATTACAAGGGTTTATGTCCTTATATCTAGATTATGTAGTTTAAAGGGTTTCATGCTTGAAATATTTTGTAAGCAGCTGCTTATATTTGATTAAATATTTGAATTCATAATTCAATGATCTCTTTCTCATCAATTTGCTGAAAATAAATACCCTCATTTCTTCCACTCCAAATGACATGTCGTTGCCAAGGATCGTGACCTTTCATCAAATGAATGTTTAATGACTAGTTAATTAATTAATAAATAATAATTGATGTTGTATGCATTCTATCAAGGGTGATTTGTTTCATAATTGGGAGTGATCCTTCCATGTCAAATTGCTTAATAAAAATGGTAGTGATTTAACTTCCTTGATGACTGACTATGTTTGATTCTTAACTACTACGTGCTTGCCTTTATTATGGCTGGCTATGTTTAGGCTTTCCTTGACTAATGCATAAGTGTTAGGGGAGGATCCTTGATTGCTATGATTTTGATTGTTGGTGAATTTTAAGGACGTTACAGACCTCCCTTCCTCAAATTGTTTCTCCTTGAGTAATAGTAAATTGAGGAGTTTAAAAATTAAGGCTCCTTTCAATGTTCTATCTATTATTGGTCATATAAAAAATGTGATCAAATAATGTAAGAAAATAATATTCATATTGGGAACCATGAAAATTTTAGGAGGTTTTATATAATTTTTCCATGAGAAGATATTACCAATAACCAACACTCTGTAATATGTAGTTTTCTGATTTGTACTTGATAGTGAAGAGTAACAATAAAAATATGAATAACTTATATCAATCAAAAGGTAGATGTCATTACCATGTTTATTTTTATCAAACATGGATTTTATCTTACTCAAACACTTTAAGTCATTCCTTATGATAGAGTATTAAATACATGTATAACTTTCATAGAATGCAAACATGAATTTTGTAGTCATCATGTATTGATCCAAATTTGTCTCTCTTTTAAAGTCATATAAAATTGAAAAGTCATAAAGGAACACTTCATTAATAATATCATATTTACAATCCATTTGTAACCATGATATACCCAACTTCACCATTAATTTAATTTCGTTGGAATATGGTTGCATTTCTAGAAGTGAGGAACACAAATCTATTTTTTGCCTTTTTGGTACACCCATATCTTCAAATCTGAATCTATTATCACTTAACTACCAAGCCAAAATTGGGCTATAAGCTAGAGTTATTATACCCTTAATTTCCATTATCAATTTAATAGTTTAAAAGTTTTGGAGTTATATTCATAAAACACCAAATTAATATTCATTCTACAAGTGTACTATCATAATCACATGTGAACAAGGCATTCTCACCACCTTGGCTTATGTTATTAAGCTTAGTGAACTTGTTTTGTTTAAAGATTTGCACTATGATGTTTAGTAATTTGATCATGTAGTCAAAACCAATTCTCACTTGTTGTATATGTGACTTACCTTTTTGAATTTATCTTACATTCAAAGGAAAATTTGCCTCTTTAGATATATTCAAAGAAGCATATTTTATGATAACTATGTACTTATTATCAGACATTACTCTATGCCATAAGTCAACTTGTATGTTAATGGTCACTTATATAACCTTTCTAAAAACATCCTACAAATATCAACATACTTTAATATGTAATCTAGAAGCTTCTTGTATCATATAGTTAGCCAATTTCCCATCAATCCCAACAACCATGTTGATGCTTGATATCTCAGCTTGAATGGCATCAAGATGTACAAAAAATGGATCTCTATCCCTATAACCATTCCATTCAAACTTTTTTTTTTTAAAAATATTCATTTAACATTATCTTATGGTATTTTTCAAATCCTCTATTACGAATGGCCATAACATCCCTATTTGTCCAACTATCTTCTAAAACCTTTTTGTGATCTTGAAATTTGTCCTTCAATCATTTTTTGTGAATTTCCTTTTGAAAGACTGTGACATGCCTGGAAAGATCAGTTCTTAGGTGTTTAAAAAGACACACAAATTTATGACATGGCATGTCAGACATTAAAATAATTTGTTGTTGTTGTTGTTGTTGTTGTTCAATTTCTTCCCTTAACCACTGTTAAACATTTAATAGATGAAGATTTCATTCTTCAATTTTGAGTGTTTAAACAAGTTCAAATCTAATCTACTTTCCAATTAATCCATTTCCAAAATTGAATTTGATACTTAATTCTTCTCACCATAATTCATTGAGAATTTTTTTACATATTTTTTAAGAATCACGATTTGGATTCTACTTGAATACATGCATAATTGTGCATTTCCATCTTTGTTATCAATTATATGCCTTGTATTTCCATTCAAAAATAGAGTGTTGAGGTCTCTTTTTATAGCCACCAAATTTTGGCCTCTAATTTAATTTTTTAAATCATTTGTTAGATTGATATGTAGAGTAAATTTATTAGTTAATAATATTGTTAAAACAACTTGATCTTGATGTTGGGTAGATGGTGGTGGCCCAATGCATTGGAATATATTTGGTGGTATGGTTCATTCATGTTTTAATTTTTTGGAAGGAAATATTTGAACCCTAAAAACAATGAGCTACTATTCTATGAAAACACAGCTTTGATGAAGCACTTGAACAAGGTAATTGACTTGCAATGTTCTATTATTACTAACTAAGCTCAAAGGGGTTGGATCCAACTATTCTGATTGATCCAAATTTTGCATTTTTAAAGTGATTAGGGGTAGATTATTTGATACATTAATGATTTTTAGGCTTGATAGAATTGATATACGAAGAGACAACCCCACTAGTTTATTACTTACCACTTTCAAGGGTTTCAATGGCATTAAGCTAACAACATTGTCGGGTATAGACTCCAATTTATTAAAAGATAAGTAAAGCCCCTATAATTCATATTTTATTGTGGATAGCTGAGAATCATGGCTAAAATTAATATATTTATTAACTTCCTCCATAAACCTTTTTTCTCCAATATTCTGTGACATTGATTCCTAATTTTCCCATATTCTATCAATTATTTTGGTTGTCTCTCTATCTTTTTTTATTTTTAAGACTATATCCCATGATATCTTGTTGATAGTGTGCATTAATTAGACAATCAATTAGTTTATCAAACTTAGAACCTATGTTTGGGGAATAATCCTCAAATCCTCCCTCTTACACATAATTAAGTTTATCTTCACTCTAATGCAGACAAAGCATATCAAGATCATTATTAGTGTTTTGGATAGATAATCATGTTCATCTCTAATATCTAGAGTTTTTATATCGTTCTTCTTAATAGATGAGTCTCCATAAATATCAACTTCTTCTTGGATAAATATGTTTGGGCATTCCCTTAGTTTAATGTTGGATGCCTCATTCATTTTCTCCTGGTTAGGGAAGTTAGTCTTAGAATTTGTCATCTTCCTTTCTTCTAGGACCTCTTAAATATTGAATTTATCTTCATATTCAATGCTACCATAACTATGATTCACAAACCCATCTTCCTCATAGTGCTTGTTTCCATTCCATGATTATTTTAAATCCAAAAAGTTTAAAAAAGATATTTATTTTTAAATCTTTGCTGAAAGGATGGTGTACAACTTGTAACTATCCATAATTTCCTTATGTAGTGATGCCATAGTTCATAGGTTGGCAAGAAAAATAGCTCAAATACCACTATAATATTCCAAATCAAAATATTTTACATTAATTTAGATTTTATGGAATTCCTTTAAATAATATTTTATACAATAATAATAATATAAATAATAATGAATTTAAATTGGATTAATTGTTAATTTCCAAATATATATTTTTAATATTAAAAAATTACACCACAAGGGGTTTTATCCTTTGGTTCAATTACAAGGGTTTCCATCCTTGTATCTAGATTATGTAGTTTAAGGGGTTTCATCCTTAAATACACTTGTAAGTAGATTTTTATACATGATTAAATATTTAAATTCATAATTTGATGACCTCTTTGTCATCAGTTTGATAAATATAAATACCCTCATTGCTTCCCATCTAAATGACATGTCTTTGCCGAGGATCGTGACCTTTCATCAAATAAATGTTTAATGACTAGTTAATTAATTGATAAATAATAATCTGTATTGTATACATTATATCAAGGGTGATTTGTTTCATAATTGTCAACACTCCTTCCATGGTAAATTGTTTAATAAAAATGGTAGTGATTTAACTTCCTTGTTGACTGACTGTGCTTGATTCTTAACTGCTACATGCTTGCCTTCATTATGGCTAGCTATGTTTAGGTCTTCCTTAATTATTGCATAAGTGTTAGGGGAGGATCCTTGATTGATAGATTCTAAATTTTGGTGGATTTTAAGTACATTATAGGGGATGATGAAGGTATCTCCTAGGAGATACCTTCAGCATGCACATGATTATAATTTTCCTTCACCTTAAAGGTACCACTGGTGATACCTTAAAAGTCCTTATAATACCTTCAAGGGTACCTTTAAGGTATATATTAGGAGATAAATTGAGTTTAATTATACATTTGGACTATATTCTTTATTGATTGGACTAATCATATTGATGATGAATTAAGTGTTTATGACTTGAGCATGTAGTTGAATGATTTAACTAAGTTGTAGTAAAACATTGACTAAGTTTGGGGAAGAAACCTTATGTAAAATCCTTAGAATTATGGCTATGATAATTCTAAAACCTTTTATTATTAAAATAAATTATTATTCTTCACCTACCTACATTCTTAGCTCCACACTATTAGTCACTGAACAAATTTATTATAGGAGTTCAAATTTAAAATTTGGGAGTTATTTGAAAATTTGGCGGGGAAGATGTGGTAGGTGGAAAAGTAGCCAAAAGAGACAAAAGGGAAAAATACAAACATAAATTAGGAACATAAATAGATGCAGCAAAAATAGTAGTAGAATATAGATCCTAGAGAAGAAAGTGAAGAGGTAGAAAAATAGAGCAACAACTAGTAGATTTTGATGCAGTTGCAATTAGAGGTAGGACAAAGCAACCTAAATAATAGAGTAGTAGGGAGACTATAAACAAATCAACATACTATGTAAGTAAAACAATAATCAAAGGGGGAATAATATAAAGATAAGGAAGAATAGAGGTTGGCAATAGTTAGACCATTCAACAAAATATAAGAAAGAAGGATAAAATAGAAACTAATAGTTTTTTATAAGAATTTTGTTAATAGTTGTAGATGTAGTTTTTTGTTGATATAACCAAATAATGTAATTATATTTTAGAATAATTTAATTTATATGTAAATTTTGTGTTATGTTTATACTTTGACCATCCTCTATTTCAATTTTTTATTTTATTTCTATGAATATTGGTTCCTACTCACCTGGGATTTCACATTCCTTTTTACTACCAACAATTGGTATCAAATCTCTTATGTTGTAAACCAATTTAGATATGGTAGCAGATAGTTTTGGTTCATGGCATCAACCCCCTATATGTTTTGGAAATAACTATGGTTTGTGGAGCATCAAAATAAAGACCATATTCAACTCTCGAGAAATATGGGAGTTAGTTGAAAGTGGATATAATGAGGTTGCATACCTAGAAACCTTCAATACATTAACCCAAACACAAAGGAATGTGTTGAAGGAGAATAGAAGAAAGGATTCCAAGGCACTCAACTACATATAAATGAATTTAACGTATTCAATCTTTCCTTGGATAACAATAACTATCCATTCTTAATGAGCATGGTATATTCTTAAAATTCTTATCAAGGGAGTGATAAAGTGAAAATTTTCAAGTTCAAACTCTCAAGAAGGGACTTTGAAACCCTAAAAAAGAAGGAAAATGAGTCTACCAATGAATTCTTCAAAAGGATAATGAATATTGTCAATTAAATGAAGACATATGGTGATACCCTTTAAGATTATAGGATCATAGAAAAGGTGTTGAAGAGTCAAAGGGTTAGAGGCAAATGATGGAATATGAGATAATGGATTACTTTCAAACCCATAAACAAAGGTTGAATAGGTCATCCACCTCCTCCCATGAGTAAACATTCAATACCAATGTGAATGTGAGAGGAAGGAAGAGATGATCAAATAATAGAGAAAGAGGAATAACTTGTAGTAGTGAAGAAGGTGGAAGACACAGCTGTCTAAAGTCACATGGAAAAAGAAGAGGAAGGAGAAACAACACTTCTAAAGGAGGACATGCACGAAGGTATGATGAGTCTAATGTCCAATGCTATTATTTCAAAATATATGGACATTATGTTAGTGAGTGTAGAAATGAGTATGATATGAATAGGTAGAATTCAAACTTCTCCAAAACACAAGAGGTTGAACCTAAAAGAAATGAAAAATGTGGAAACTTGTTCATAACATGAAACATTTTCAAGAAAAGTGGTAAAGAAATATAATACTTAGATAATGGTTGTATCAACCACATGAGTGGGAATAAAGAGATGTTAAACCACATTAATGAGACAATAAAACTAGAGGTGAATATGGGAAATAATGAGAAGGTTCCCATCATGGTAATGACAACATATCTATTCACACCAAGTAAGGTGACAAAACACAAATTCAAGATGTTTACTATGAATCATGATCTAATCATCATTGAGAATCTTGTCCAAAAAGGATACGAGTTCCAATTTGAGAATGGTGAATACATAATATTTGATAAGAGTGGATATAATATATAGGTTATAGAAGTCAAGATGACAAGCAATCATATGTTTCCATTGAGAATGTAAGTGAGCTCATAAGAATGTTTAAAACTATGATATTAGATGAGTCTAGTATTCAACATCTAAAGTATGGGCATTTAAGCTTTATAGGGTTGAACCTTCTTCAAAAAAATAAAATTATGAGAGGGATGGACCTTATAGAATAACCAAATAAAGTGTGTGAAGGATACATATTCAGAAAACAACATATGAGTGTATTTACCATGGGGAAAGTCAGTAATAGCTTGGAAATTGGAGAATATTCTAGTTAAAGCCTAAGAAACCCTAGATAACCTTTTGTTTTAAGATTGAAAATATTGATTCAAATAATTAGGGAGTGGGTGTCAGCTATTAAGTTCTTAGCTAAGCTAGTGGTTTGAGGCAATGGAAAAATACCTCCTTCACTAGTTAGGGCTCCCCGATAGGTGGTTAACTCAAAAATGTAAGGGAGGCTAGATATCAATTGATCCATAGTCTCTATTCATGACATAAAACTTAGGCTCTAGGGGGTGGTGGATATGATTTTATATGGTGAGGACTCATTAAATGGTGGTGGTTCCCTTTTTATAGTGGCAACATATGATGATAAGAAATGAAATATTTGAATCCTATGGGTTTTTGGGTTCTAGTATCTAGTGATTGCCTCTTGGTTTCAATATTTTCTTTATAAGTATAGCTCATGGTATTGGCCCTTTTTTAATCTAAATTTTTGGTATTAATTTATTTTTTGCCTTGTCAACTTGTTGACTTTTCCTTAATTCTAGTTGGGATGTCAGATAATTATTTTATAAATCTCAGAGTTGATATTTTCTTTTTGTATACTTTATAAATATTCTCTCTAGGTAGGATACCCATTGAACCTTGAAAAAAGTAAGACTTCACTCATAGGTATTGGTTGGTGAGGCTACTCAAATAGTATTTTTACATCTGATAGGAACATAAATTATATTAATTATCCTAAAGTATTAATTTCTATGAACATGTAAATGATATCAAGTGAATCTTACCACATCCAATTTAATCTCATGCATTAAACATATATATTTAATTATGAATCAATGTTATAATTACTCTGTTTAAATTATCTTGTACTTAATCTCACCATATTCCAATCGAAACAAGTATTTTGACATCAAAGGGTCCTTATGAGGCTATAAGTTGGTCCTTTTAGTTGCTCTAGGAGATTATACGTAATTTTTTAGGTCTAAAACTATTTAATATATTAGTTACTAGGATTATTTGATTATAGTTATTAAAAAATGTTAGTTTTACCCTAACATTCACCATTTGGGTCTTTATTGGTTTTCCACACACAAATAAATAAATAATAATCAACAGTAGTGAGCGCTAAACAATCCTAATAGTTTCCATTTAATTATCTCAACCATTTCATATAAATAATCCATGTTTATCTAGATATCATCAATTTCATAACATAAAGTAGTAAACAATGAATAAAAGGGCCATTTCAAGACAAATAAATAACACATTTTAGATACAGTAAAAAAATAAAATTAAATAGATTAAATACCTGTCAAGAAGGATCTGCAAAAATGACAGTATAAAATGGGGTCAACACTTCCACCACTACCACCATAGTACACTTGACATTCTATACACAAATATTTCTCTTCTTTCTAATGGGAGAAAAAAAATAATGGCAAAGGAAAACATTTAAATTTAATCATAATTTAGATGTGTGGGAAGTTTTTAGTATAGTATATTCAAATTTATATTATAAAATATAAAATATTATGTATAATATATTAAATTTTTTATTATATAATATATACTATTAAGTATAATATATTTATATTATGGGTAAGTACACAAATTTAGGGGATAAAAAGGGGCCTAAACATGGACATGATTTTCCTAAAATTTTAGAAATCTGAAATTCTGTAGATAATTTAAGATATCTACACTCCAAATTTGAAGATGGTGTAAGAACATGAAATGTAGAATTTTGAGTTTAGTTTCCAAAAAACTAAATGTTTTAAAAAATGGTTAATTATAACTAGGTAAAACATCTAAAATTGGAAGAGAAACTCTTTTTTTAAAAAGAAAATAGTGTAGATAGATGGCCGTGTGATGCACCATTTTTTGAGCAACGTTTAATATTTTTTGAAATCCTTTGGGAAAAATTTAGATAAGATATTCTAATTTGTGACCTATATATTTTTATATTTTTTCAATGAAAACATTTTTTTAATGAATTTTGCAATTAAATATATCCAGAAAACTAAAACAACATGGATAGTCATTTGTACAACATGCCTAACTACCTAAAAAAATGAAAACTAGTTTTTTTTTAAATGTGTAGAATTAAGCCTAGTTTATGACCATATAATTTTGTTTGCATTTGGATCAAATAAAAAAAAATTACATGAACATGTATAATCATGTATATTTGTATCATGTAGTAGCATAAAAAAAGTATAGTTAGAAATCAATATAGTTTGAAACTTTAAATTAATCAAAAAATTATAAAAATCATATTTTTGGAAAGAAGAGAGCATGCGTACTAATTTTTTAAATTTTATTATTAAAATTCATAGTTTATTTAGAAATCAAATTTGAATTTTGTTATTTTTTATCAGAACTCTCGAAATTGACTGTAGATTGACAAGTCTAAGCATTTGGTTTGAGAATCCAACCCATTCCCAAGCTAAAAGGCATAGTTTTTAAATTCAAATAGTGTGATCATGTTAATAATGTGGTCATGTTATTAATGTGATCACATTAAGTATTTTAGTAATTCAGTCACATTAGTTAATAACATGATCATGTTAATAATGTGATCACATTATATATTCATAACACCCAAAAAATGAATTTTGCTCTTTAGCTCAAATTTTATATATGATCTTATATGTTTTTAAGCTCCCTAATAGTGGTGTTATTTCATGTGATATGGGAAAGGTCCCTAACATTGGATAATGAATTAATGTGTTGTGGTATCATGCATTAGACTTTAAAAATTTTATGGGTATTTTAATATGTTAACTTGGCTACTTATAATTACTTGGTTTTAAGGTGTAACTAATTATGAATTTTACGATATAAATTATTTTATCATGAGATGTCATAAAATGCATTTTTCAAACCTATGGCCAAAACTTAGCCTTTAGAGTACCAATCTAGTTGTGCATCTGAAGTAAATTGGGGCTATTTTGAGCCCCTTCAACCTAATTACATAAATATAAAATGTGATTTAGGGGTTGACCAGTTCCAATTTCATTATCTCAATTGAAACAAAGAAATATTATTTATTTATATGCAAGTTTTGCATGTATAGAATGTGTTTTTTTATCTCAATAAACTTGAAGTCATCAACAGATGAATGCAAATGTTAATTAGTTCAATTTTGGAGGTAATTAGGGTCAAAATGAGCCACATGAACCTATCTTAAATTATATATTCAATGTGATATGGAGTGAAATTAGTGCTCATGTCATGTCATAAATAATTAACTGAAGAGTTGATTCATTTAACCGAGGAGGCATTTGGGGCCAATTTGAACCCCTTCAAGAGTAAGATATGATTTGGGCCAAAATTAAGTTTTATTATGTCATTAATTGATCCAATTAGTCAATTTGTGTAATTAAGGGCATGATTTGGGAAAAATTGAGCTCATAAACCAAATTTATGTCTTAATTAATTGTATAATGTATGCAACATGTATGATTAATTGACCTAACTTCTATCAAAAATGCAAACATGAAGGTAATTATCATAAATAGGTAAAAAAGCATCATACATTTTATTCAATTACCTTAGTGATTGGACCCTATATCTAATATCTTAAACCCTAAACCCTATACCATTTAAATTAAACCCTAACCCCCAAACCATTTAAATTATAAAACCTAATCCCTAAACTAATAAATTTATCCCTAATTAACATCCTTTTTATATGGTAAGAATTAGGTTCATGGGGATGAACTTGGTTAAAATCACATCACTCATTACCATAATTGACTTAATTGGCTCAATCTATGATGATGTGGGGGCTAATTGAGCCCAAAATCACATTATTTAGTCATAAATATAGGTTTACAAAGATCAAATTTACCCCAACCACCATCACAATTATACCTTATATACCCTGAAACCTATGCCTTAAGACCTAATGCCTAAAGTTACCAATCCCTAAACTATAAACCATAAATATAAACTCGTTAAACCCTGAACTAATCATTTTACCCCAAATTAACATCATTTAGACTAAGAATTATCTTTGCAATTGACCCTATGTACCCTAAACCTAAGATATATATATATATATATATATATATAACCCTAAACACTATACCCTAAATTATAAACCATAAAATTTCCCTATTTACCAATCAAGTTAGTCCCAATTAACATCCTTTATAGTAATAATTAGGGTCACATGGAATAGAGTGGTTAAACCTTATATACACCCTTAAACATAAACCTTACATTCCCAAATCTCTAAACCCTATACCCTAAAGCATAAATTGTAATCCCTATGCCCTAATCCCTAATCCCTAAACTCTAAACCCTATAACTAATGCCTTAATCTCTAATCCCTAATATATGTTAAGTATAATGTGATCATATTAATAGATAATGTGACTGTGTTATTCTTAATATATACAAAACTCACTTTTCAATGTCTATGTTCAACCCCATTTGAGTATTAATAATAACACAATCATAATATTTAATAACATGATACAAAACTCACTTCTCAATGTATATGTTCAACCAGAAACTAGTATTAAGAATAATGTGATCATGCTATTTCATAACACAATCATGTTAAATAAAGTGATCACATTATTGGCTACCATGATCATGATATTATTAATATAGACTAAGCTGACTTTTTAACATCTATTTTTAACTCAAATCAAGAATTTTGTCCTCACAAACATTCTCTACGGGACCTACAGGAGTTGTGTATTTTTGACCCCACCTTTGAAAAGTTGTTAATTGTCCTTTATGGGTGACATATCACATTAAAATAAGAGGAAGATGTTGAAGAACAAAACAATAGAGGAATTAGAATATTTGAGAGAGAAATACAAGATACAAATGTAAAAACTTCATGGTAGACAAGGTACAAACCCTACTCCTAATGAAGCAAATTCCATAGATAATGATCCAATTAAAAATAATGAATTGAAAAATGATGAAATTGACCATAATGAATTGAATAATGATGAAATTGAATATAATGAAATGAAAAATATTGAAATTGACAATAATGAATTAGAGAATGTTGGAAGTTTACATTCAAAGTTCCAAGTTTTTGATTTTGTTGATGATGAGTCTATGTATGATGCTTCACCACCCATGAATGAATAAAATATGATGGAAACAAATAATGATTAAATTAACAATCAATAAAATTACATGGAAATATATAATGAAGAAAATGTCATCCCACCTATAAACAATGAAAGTGATAATGATTTTGAAACACCTTCTCAACAAATTCCACCATTAACAACACCTCCAAGAATTATGTGTAAAAAATACAAGTAATTAATTTAATTTGATGAAAATATATTAGAACCAATGCATATAAAAATGTTTGGTCACCATTCAAGAAGATTGGCTCAACAAATTTTGAATAGTTTCTTTCATAATTGGGATTATGATAGTCAAAGATGTCAATTATTTATTTCATTGGTAAAATTTATTAAGATGAGACCTATAATGTACAAATTAGGATTAAGAACATCTAACATGGATGATGAAAATAATGAAATTGTTGAAAAGCTACATGATACATATCATAATGTAGGCCCAAAATAATGCACACAAGATTTTAATGTTTCATGACATATACTTAAAACTTATGTAGTAAGTGACCAAATATGGAAAAAGTTAATGTGATGTATAGTTACATGGTAAAATCCTCATAATCACCAATTCATACTATGAAATTTCTTGATCAACTTAGGATGCTTGCTTTATTCACAAGGTTCCCTTTTAAACATATGTCACTAAACTTGTCACTATGATTTATAGCATTCACTCCAATGATATGGTTTATCAAATATCTTTGAATCATGTTTTATTATCTTTTGAACCCTGCACAAATCACTCATTCTCCCACTTATCACATCTCATTCACTAATCCATCTTTTTCACTTTGTTCATTCACTAGTTTCACCTAGATTCACAACTCAAAGCACAAAACACCAAATCATGTCTTAGATCTCATGAAGATAATTTGCTATCATGTATGAATGATCTTGGGCACAACGCATTTTCCTCAATCTCCTTTAACCTCTCAATAATTCTCTAACATCCCCTTTCACTCCTCAAACTAACTAGTGATACAAATCCCTTAAAGCCTTTTTTCACAATTTCCCTTTGTTTGATCACTCTGCAAGCTCCCCTAAAGATATAAATCCATATTTGGGAACCCTCTATCTTTTTACATCCTCCCATAAAGTTTCAAGGTCAAAATATCTATCTAAATACAACTTCCTTTGTAGGTTTCTTTATAGTTAGGCCTTTTAGCCTCCCATACACTAGCCAACCATCAAAACCATATTAGACCATATGGTACCAAAATAAAACCATGTTAATCCTTATTCACACACCAAAACATGTCATATTAAAAATTTTCAATTAATTACTATGGTTAGAATATAATATGTAGGGTTTTTACTCTTCAAACCCTAGTTAGTTGATTATAGGGGCTGAGAGGCTTAAAAATTCAATTTATTTAGTTATAGACCATTTCCAACTAAAAAAAGACCTTCCCTAAGTTTGCCTTAACATTTTAAACCTTCCAAATTGATAAGAATCTTTAACAAATACCCTTATGGATTCCACTAAGAATAATATATAATATTGTGTCCTCATGAATGACTATGTCAATAGGGTTTAAATATTTATTGAGTTTGAAGACTCCTTAAGACCCTTTTAAACCTTCCATGCCTTTTTCTCACTTGTATAGACTGTAATAGACCCACAATAGGTATTATCATTAATTTATTAGAAACAAAAGAGATTATACCTTCCTTTTCACCATGAATGTCTATCTCAAGATAGGGTACATGTAGGGTAACAAAGTTTATGATGATTTTAACTAGTCTTGGATATTTCACATGAGGTTTGACATTCAATAAGTCCCATACACTTTAAGACAAAATCCAATTCCAATTAAACATCTAAAATCTTCTTGAGAAGGTTAAACCACATATTTCCTTTGTACAACAGCTATGACAAACATACATAGACTTCCAAAAACAAAGTTCTCCTTCTCTTAAGTTTCTCACTTTATAATGCCATGAATAATCCCATAATGAGATGGATTGATTGAAATTTGATCTTAGAACAAACATAATTTGTTTCTACTTTATTTCATCATATTTTAAGCTATCAAACCAATCAGTTACTTGAATGTCACAGGCTATAATAGGGTATATAGATAGAGATGTCCCTTTTCTGAGTTTTTTTACTATAAAATACTTCATCCAATCACCTTAAGGTCTTACCTAATTCAAACACTTCCAGGGTTAATGTTCTATGAAGTTCCTTTTTTGTTACACCTTCATCAAATCTATTACAACCTTCTCTTCTCTTGACTATAACCTATATCCTTGCACTCAAGCGTGTAAACACACATAATAAAGACTCTCTATAGCCTTAAGGGGTTTTTTTTAAAGAAACATATTAATTAGTACAATAAATATACCTTTTAATGGAGAATAAACACAACAACCACCTTTTTTAATTCATTTGAATCATCATATGTTACATCAAAAGTCCATGAATGGACTTTACCATGTTTTGATGAGTTACATTCTTCTTATTTCTATTTCCTCCCCTTCTTGGAGATCTCTCCTCTCTCCTTACTCTCCCAATCATTACAACTAACTTCCAACTTCCATTTTCCATCCAACATCTACATTGGGTTGGGTAGTTACTACTAAGACTAATTACAACCTTTTCTCATTACTTGCATTTTTACATTTAGTTACCTACATAAGAATTTGTTAACACCATTTCATATCTTAGATACCTCTTTGAAATTTCATTAGACTCTTATGACCCATAATACCTTACTCATTTATTAGATGCCCTTGAAATTACTTGAAACACCACTTAAAATCCTCACTAGGTCTGTTAACATTTTAAATATTGAAATGATCACTTTTAAAGGGAAAACTCTAAACACATACAAATCACTCTCCTGGTGACTCAAAATGATTCTAAAGACCACAAATGGATCCTATAGGATATTTCACACTCATATATACCCAAAGATAGACAAATTATGACTCATAACTAGAACATGAGTCCTTAATAACTGAAAATGACATTTTCTTGATAAATGCTCATCCATCATAGTCCTTAGGAGGGGGAAAATTAAATGCCAATAACTTCTTTCTTTCTTTCTAATTTAGTCTTTAAGGATCTTCCATGCTCACCTTACTGTTGTTCCTCCTTTTGTGTCCCTTTATTATCATGAGGCTCTTATATTTATTATTCTTTGCCTTGTCTATTCTCCTTATCAAATATATCTCTACCTATATGAGGTGTACCAACTGTGAAAACTCTTTATTTTCTACATGTTCTACCTTTTCCAACTCACTTTATGCTTCATCATTGATGTAGGAGCATCACTACCCAATGTAAATAGTGATCTAGCTTGCAAGTTTTGATTCTTTAGTAGGTTATTAATGTCATATAAGGTTTTTATGAAACATTTTGAGGTGTTATAATGCTGTCAAGTTTGAATTAGGTCCACTTTGGCATTTTATTACCAAAACCATTTGTTTAAATTTTGAAATGTTCTTTTGGAGTTTAGGAAATCTCAATATTGTTTCAATATGTCTCAATGTTAAAGTTTATGTGGTTAGGAGATAATAAATATTTAGGAGTGTTTAAACCACATATGAATCACATGATGAGTATTTTTTATGAATAGGATAGTGGTTAGGTAGTTACACACTCCCAATGTACACAAGGGAGAAAGGTAGTTAGGATAGTTTTGCAATAAAGAGAGTTTGTAAATTTTTTTGAAGTCAGTCATTCAAGACAAGAGTTGTAATGGGGTTGTATACAAATAGATTATGTATTAAAACCCCAAGATATAAAAATAAAAGATAAGTTTTATCATTTGAGACAAAAGGGCATAATTGTCCGTGTTTCTTGTGTGTAAGTAATAAAATGTGTTAGTGTTTTGAATGATAAAAGAAGAAAGATTGTATAAAATTTGATTTTGAGATATATGTTACATATGGTGAGATTTTTACCTATTTTTCTTAAATTCTCAAGAATTTTTTTATGGTTTTTTTCCAAAGCCTTTGGGTAAAGAAACACTACTGTAGAACTAGTCCCCTGTTCATTGAGTTGTTTGAGAAGGAATGCATTTTGTATAGAAGAAAGAACTATTTAAAATCTTATGTGAAATACAAAGTCAATATTAATGAATTTATATTAATGTTTAAGAAGTATTCTATCCATTTACAATTGTGTTAGTCACATATGATTCATATAAAAGACACAAAACCCTGTGTTATTTTGAGTTACACATAGTCACTATACAAAGCTTGTTGAAAGGTGTTACCAACATGTAAAGGATAAAAATAAATTATTTAAATAGGTTTATGGGGTTTTTTTAATTCCTAGTGAACAATCATACAATTTTGAAAACCCTCATACTTCATAAAATCTTATAGCAATTCTTCTTTGGTTTTGTAAATTATGTTTACACACACACATCAACAAAGAAATCAAGAGAAAAGTTCAATAGATGGATCATGGAGGTTAAATATTTAATTTAAAAGGTGTTTTAGGTTTTTATAGGTATTATTAAACCCTTATAATGTTTTTAAATCCATTTATAAAAATAGGAAAACAATAATTCCCTTCTTAGGTTGTGTAGTCTGTAATAAACCCTATGCTAGGGTTTTTACACTCAAATGGGATTTTAAAGAATGCCAACCATCCAAATTGCATAAAAATTAGTGATTAAGTGTTTGTGAGGGTGAGGAAAGGTATTTGGATATCTAGATTTTTTTTTAATATATATGTACATATTAAGGGGATTATGTATGTTGTACGTTGAAAGTGACCTAATATGCTTAAACAAAGGCTAAGAAGAGGCTGAAAGAATGGTTTAAGTACGAACATGATAAACCAAGAGATTAGAGCTAGGAGGTATTTTGTCATAGATAAGTGTGAGTATAGGTGAATGTATTATTGTTTTCATACTATGAAAGATAGATTTAAGATGACCTCTGCATCATTTGGTATCAGATCAAGAATATTCTATGGACAAAGGTATGTTTTGAGTTTTATTTTAAAGATTTTATTCAATTTGTACATTGTGTTGAGATTGTTTGAGGTACTATGTGTAAAGACTTTTATGAGATGTTGTTGTGAGATGACTAATGAGGTTGTAGGAATGAAGTGAAGAGGCTATATGGATATATGAAAGAGAGGAAGAGATATTTGTGAGAAAGAATAAGTATTGGGGAAATCCCTTAAGATAAGAAGGATTGAACATAAACAAGAGCTAGTGGGATCTCCAAGAGTGAAGCTCAAGAGTGAGCTTGAAGAGAGAGAAGAGAGTCCTAGAGAAAGGACAAGAGAAGAAGATAAAATTCCCAAGTGAGGAAAAGATAAATAAATTGACTCTAAGAGAGAGGGATTCAAGTGAAAGAGACCAAGTGAATGGTTAATAAGGCAAGCGGGAAGGCTTGTCAAGAGAAGAGATAGGTTCAAGAGAGAGAGACCTAGAGAGAGAGTGAGATAGTGAATAGAAAAGAAAGAATGATGAAGGGCTTGAAGATTGAATATTTCCACAAGAAGAAGATGGATGTAAAGCAAAGAGACTTAGAGAGAGAGAAAGAGATAACTAAGATGGAGGTTTTGACAAGTATAGAAAAAATCTTGGAAGACATGAGATCAAGATTTCATAGATGCATCAAGAGGAAGGTGAGATGGTCTCTCAAGAAGTTATTAAAAAAGAGGAGAAGATAAATGATGAATAAGTTAGCAAGGTATCCTATAAGGGGAAGTGAAGGGGAAGTAAATCCTATAATGATTAAACTAATGATTTCTTGACATGTTTTTATACATCTGAAGAGCATTAAAATCATGAGTAACATGCTAGGAATGAGAAATAAGTGGAGTGGACAACAGAGTATGGTGACACAATCTTATGTTACCCTAAAGAAGGTGATCCATTGGATGATGAGGAAGAAGAAATTGAGTTTTTAGTAGCACCATGATTCATGGTGAGCAAGAAGGAGGTAGGCTTCAGTCAAGAAATCCTTGAGGATAGCAAAGAAGTACAAGGTATATGTGTTGACCAAATTTGACTTTTAAGTCAAATTGGGGCACCTATAGGTAAAAACTTGGTTTTTTGAGGCTTTAAGGAGTATAATTTTTTTAATAAGATGTATTATATGTATTTTTATTCCATTCAATGTTATATTAGCTTTGGTCATCAATTTCATTAGTCAACATGTCCTTTTGAGTCATTTTAGGGGTTAAAATTGAGAATTTAATGAGTCGTATGGATTTATTTGGAAGTGTGAAGGTACCAAAAGGTTATGTAACGTCCTATGTGTCCTTATAGGTCTTAATTAATTTAAATAACTTAAAATTTTTATGTTCTTCACTTAAAAGTGTAGGTTTTTTGGGAAAAAAAGGATATTTTAGCACTTGTACAGCTCCTTGGGAAGTATGCCATGTGGTAAAGTATAAAAAAATGCCTCTTAAGATTAAAAAACATAATTTAAACATTTTTTTTATCTTGAAGTTCCATTTATTTTTTAAAACTATTCTACTTCCTTTTCACCCTTCTTGGCAAGCATAAATGACCTCCAGGTTTTTGGTTGGTATGGATAGCTTAGGAAGTTTCAAGTAAAATGATTATGTGAGGTTGTTTAAAAGTTATATACCTTAATTTATATATAATTATTTTTAAAAATGGTGTCCTGTGCTTCATGAACTATCCTCATGAAGTTGACCTTTCAAATCTACCTACTAATCTATGTACACTGCAAGTTTTGCTTTGGTTTGAGAATATCTGTATAATAATCTTTCTGATATTGGTTCCAAATTATTTTTAATATCACCTGTAACTATTTCCATGATTATTTTCAAGTTTCAAGTTATTTTTATGGGAAAATCATCTTGGGTTTGTAGACTAATCTTATGTGGGATCACATGCCTGTTTTCTACCATGTTCAAGATTTCAAGCTTTAATAATGGATCTAGGGGGTTCTGATAAGTCCAATATCATTTTTAAAATTTTATTTTTTATCTCCTGCCATTGTGGGTTCTCTATATAAATAAATCCCCATGAAAATTTAGTTTTTGAGTGCCATACAATCATGTGAGAGAAAGTGCACTTTGAGGTGCTTTCATGGAGGTTTCTCAACATTAAAAAAGAAGTGTAGAGGCTTTACATAAGTTTTAATCATATTGAGGTTTGATTTAAATATAAATTAGTATAAAACACTTTATTTAGAAGGAAAAATAATTCAGTACATTGACAAATTCATCCTCACTACCCATATATAGCCCACTATGCACCTACAACCTTCATTGATGACATCATGACTATAATGGGAGCCTTGGTAGCGATTTAATATCTTCTTAGAGGTGTGAAAGAATGAATTTTATGTCATTTAAGTGTATATAAAAATAACAATATGTATAAATCATTAATATTATCCAAATTTCCCTTTTACTACATGTATATGTTGATGACCACCTACAGGTGGTACCATAAGAGCTGAAGGTGTTAAGGGAAATTAAAACTAGTTAAAGCTTTCATTTAAGCCTTTGTGTGTTGATCAGGTCATGAAATTTTTTTTGATAGTCTAAATTTTTATTTTGAGTTAGTAATCACCTTTACATGATGTTGATTGAGTTTTCAGGCCCGAAGTCCCTGAAAATATAAAACAAAGGTTCTAGCCATTCTTTGATTCTCTTATTAATGTGTTGTCAATAATTTTGAAACTTATAAATTCCATTGATTTGCTACCCTATCATATGAAAATATAATTTCAAATAATTAAGGGTATATGAGGAATGTATATTGGTTTCTTGAAGGTCCAAAGTTGCCTAAAAGACACTAAAAATAGTCAGTGTTATCTACAAACATGATTTCAAAAGAGATTATCTCCATCCAAAAGTTATAGTTTTTGACCTTGATAACATATGGAAATGGTTTTAAAAGGTATAATAATAATCTTTGAATTAAGGTATATTCAAAATGACTTGTCTACTATGTTCTAAACCCTCATATGCAACTATAGTAAGTACCATAGCCTAAGAAGTGTGCACCTACAGCTGCGAATGAGAACAATAACCCCAAACTAGATGTCTAGATGGTAATTAGGAAATATGAGGTAAATATAATCCATAATAAGACACTAAATATACCTCATGTGCTATGAAAATCCTCAAAACATCATAATCAAGGACTAGATCATACATATAACCTGCAGGCAGAGTATTCTAGGCAAGAAACACAGTCAAAAGGACATTGACTAGTTAGATAGGTTTATATGTGCATTGTTTTGATTTAAAATAAGGTGAAATTAGTTTAAGGATATGAATTAATTAAAAATATTAGATAAAATTCCAAAACATCATTCTCACCTATAGGTCTCCCTCATTTGGAAGTCACTCACATACAATAGGGGCAAAGAGTAAGAGGGTTGGAGTGCTTGAAATGGCCTTGATTTCAAATATGAACATATAAAGTATAGTAATTATATTTAGATTATGGTGTATAAGGTTTAAACATGTCTGTGTTCATTATCTAAAATTCTTAAAACAAACATTAGAACCTATAAGACCCTAAAAAACTCTCACACAGTTAGCTAGAGGTGGCTATAAGCAGACCAATGAGTAATTTTGATGAGTAAGGGAATAGATGGAGAAAAGGATATTTTAATGTGATAGGGATACATAAAAAAATAATTAAAAATTATTTTTTAAATATTAATATATAACTATAGGTAGAGAGACACTAATAGGCAAGGTTTCTCAGTCAAAAGCAAGAAATACAATCAAAGGAAGAAACTCAGTTTGACTAAGCAAGGAATCATCAAGGGGATGTGGTAAAATAGAATGATAAATGAGTTTATAACATATTAAACATGATTATATTCCTTTAAATTTTCTCTCCAACACAAACCATATAGGTAATAAGGTTTCAAGGAGCATTACACAGTCACTTCTGACTGTCATATATAGAGTCCATTGACCAGAGGTCTATCTTGAGTTCCTAATGCATTTGAGAGGTCTAGAATTATCATCAAGGGATAAAAAAATTGTGAAAAATATTTTTATGAGTTAATTAATCCCCCAAAACATCCAATTTGTCTCAGTGAATAGGGGAAGTGCCCCTTATTTTGTCTTAGATAAGGGGCACTTCCCTAAATGCATAAGTCTACAGTTTTGGACAAAAGAGGTGAAGTGGTGAGTCGAGATATATTTTAACCTTTAAATAAGGTTTAATAATATTTAATACACCTATGAAAACATGAAAAATAAATAGGGAAGAGTGAAACCAAATAGGGTATCTTAAACCCTCAAACTTGTAATCAAGCCTAAAGGGCAATAGTTGGCCTAAAGACCAAACAAGAGAAAAATGACACCTATATCCCTAATAATGATTTATAACTTATTTTAAAATGTTTTTTAGACTTAATAAATTTTTTTTGAGCCATTGGGAAGTAGGGGAATCATCATAAAGGCTATTTTTAGCTTCAAGGACACTTAGACCTGTTTGACATGGTTAGGTCTAGTTTTCAAATGCAAGGTAAAATTTAATTCTATCCTTATTCATTATTTTAAACATATTGGATAATGTTATTTGGGTTAATACAAAGGTGTAAAATCTTTTATATTTCAAATAAAACCAAGGAAAGTCATTTTTGGCTCAAAAACCAATTCAATCATGTAAGAAAGGAAAAAAAGAGTTCAATAAAGGATGTTCAAATGCTCATATATTTTTGGAGGTTTTTCATGGATGATCAGGGTGTTTTGAGATGTTAATAGGGTACTCAAATATAAATATTTTGATATTTTTCTACAACTCTAACATCATTTTTTAATGAACGAAGCTTAAGAGGTCAACATGCCTAAAACCCTCCTAAACCCTGATTAAGGACCAGTTTGGAGAAATAGAGATAGAAAGCTAATATAATGGAACATTTTGATCATTAAAAATATTTTAACTTTTATATTACTAAATAAGGCTCCCTCCCATTCTTTTTTCTATATGGACTTGTATGGACATGTAAAAAATAGGCTATCTTTGACCATCTTTTGTGTTGTGTAGGCTACAAGAGGATTTTGAATGTGAAATAAATTTTGGGGGGATGATTTTTATAATTTTTATAAATAAATATTTTAATTTAATTTTAAAAAAATACTCTTAAGTTTCCAAACCAGGTGCTTCATCTTAGCCAGTCAGAACTAGCATATTAGACAAGGTAGTCAAAAGTGTGAAAATAATAAGGAAAAGTGATTTTAAGGTGATCTTGATGATTATAATGACATGTAGGGTCTTAAAAATTTTCACCCACTTGCTCACATGGATTTTCATGAGAAAATTATGCCAATTTTGAGGCCAATTGTTCAAGGTGCATGAAGGAAGAGTTTTCTAGACTGGAGATGATGATAACTCCATTACAGGTGATTCTAGAGGACCAAACATGCAACCAATGCATGGAGTGGCATGTATGATGTCATTAAACTTAATTAAAATAATTATAACTAGTCCTAATCAGTTATAAGGTATTAAAATAGAGCTAATTATGAAGATAGTTTTTTGATCCAGAATGAGGAGTTTCATGAAACTTTTCATGAGGTTTGTGACTTGAATTGACATTTGTACTTATTGAACTTTCATGGTTTATCCCATATCCTATTTTAATTCAAAATCAACTAATTATATTATCTTAAAAATTTTCTTTGTGATCCTTGGACTTCTCTCTTCTTCTCTATCTCTTAAGTTCTATAAGAACTAGCCATTTTGGCCATTATACTTGATGTTCCACATGAGTATAGCAAATCCCTAATCATTTGTATACATTTTGATAAATAATAATATTTATGTTTACCTCCTTGATTAATATTCTTAGTGTGTTCATTTAGAATGTTTGATTTTTTATAAGTGAAGACTATGGATTCCTTAACATGTTATTTTCATTATATCATCTATTTGTAGTTGGGAAGATTTTTTCTTGTAGGGCATGTGAAGTGTTCTAGGAAATGTCAAGGATTGAGTGATTTATTATATTCTTTATTGACCTATTAGTCCTATTTTTTAGTCCTCATATCTTTTCACATTCATCCATAACCTCACAATGTAACATTGATGTGAGAAGATGAAGATTGGATAAGTGTATGTTCAATTTATCATTTGATTTCAAGTGTAACATGCATATGGTTGAAAGTCATAAATATATTTGGTGTATCACATCCCTTAGGATATTTTTTTTTCAATTATATCTCTCCATTTTCACCCCAAAAATTTAAGTGTAACTGCAATCTAAAGTGGCACATCAAGGGAGTTATCCTTATCTAGAGATTCACCTCATTCCTTAGGCTACCCACAAGACTAGAGGTGTTTCCATTATGCCACTTGGATGAAGAGAGATTTACCATCTACTCAAAGGGTAAAAATCTAAGTGAAATTTTTTTTTGGCACACTTGGTGGGACTCTTGGTCTAAGAAGTTGAGATATTTTTGGTGTTATCTCTCAACAAGTAGCCTTTGGAGGCATCTATCAAAGCATCAATGGTGACTCTAAAGCTACATCAGCTTGTCAAGCAGCCCAAGTTTCCTTTTTAAATATTTTTGGTGATATATTTATTTGTATTCTTTCTTTCATGAAGTCTCATGTCTAACTTTGGTGTTGAGTTTTGTTCTTTACAAGTTGGTGAGACATTGCAAGCTTGTGCCATTCCTTATCAACAAGAGAAAATTCTTAACCAACCCTTTCATGAAGTGTACTAACCCCAATATGGTTATTATCAGCCCCAATATGATAATATTCAACCTTTTCACAAGTTTTATCAGTACTATATCAATCATCCTCAATAGCTTGCTTCTCCTAGTCAACCTAGCCACTCCTCAACTTCATCCATTTCCACCTTCAAGCAAACACTTTTGGGTTATGAGAGGTACATGTTAGAGCTTAATACTTTAAGAGGATGTAGTTAAGAGGTCCCTATACATTCCATTCATAAGGTGATATATGCCTTAGATTTTTTAAAAAGAGAGTGGGCACCTATTGAAAGAGACAATTGGCAAATACTTACAACTGAGATGCTAGATGCGAGTGGTTTGATGGCATTCTTGGTGGATAAGATAAGCATTCATGAGAGGTAGCCTTGCCAAGTCTATCAACCTTAATATCCTCTTCCCCAAGTTTTTTATCAGCCATATTTTATCCCTAATCATTATCCTAATCAAAATTTCCAAAGCTATCCCTTTCCAAATTAAGTGGAAGAGAGAGTTGTAAAGACTAGCCTTGTGTTTGAAACAAACCTTGATAGACAAATTGAGTTGGCCAATAAGCAAATACAATAGTCCATCTTAGTAGAAAATTAAATGGAGTTCAATACCTCATTTCCATCTCATATTTCATCCCCACCAATTAAAAAAGAGACTTCTAATCCCAACATCCCAAGTTGGATTAAGATAATGGAGTCATGGGGAAAGAAAGAAGAGAAGAGTCTTGATAAAGAATGTGAAGTGGAGAATGGAGTTGATCCTTTGGAAGTCCCTCCTAACCTTCCTCAAGAAGCTTCTTATGTTCCATATTATCCATCATGTATTCCCAATACTCATGATGATTCCTATGAGCTTTAAGAAAGACTTTTCCAAGAGAACCTAGCCAAATAGATTGAAGAGTTAGAGTCAAAGATGAGATTATTGAGTCAAGGTGTAATGGAAGGTTTAGACCCAAAAGAAGATCCTATGCCTAAACACAGAACATCAAACCTTCCTATAGAAGTTCCTCAAGATAAATAATATGTGAGTGAAGTTTTTTTCAAGTGAAAGGAATAAAATTAAGTGGTTTTAGCCCAAGGTATGCCTCACCTTCCTCAAGAGCTTCCAAAAGAGCATCCTACTTTTCACTCTCAATCTGATATTGAGTTATATGTGCCACCTCCACCAACTATTTCATCTTTTCCTCACCCCGTCACCCTTTTCCTTGATGGACCTATGGTATGGGAGGCTAAAGACGAGTAGTTGGTTGACAAAAAACCATAACTCTTGCTTGAAAAAATCCTACCTCCTTGGCAGCCTCATTGAACTAAGTCACATGACTTCAAAATGCCTAGTCTTAGAACCAAAAAGAATAAAATGGAGGATCTTGAAACCATTAAAAATTAAAATCTTATTATAGATGTTAAAATGCAACTTTAAATCTATCAAGAGATTCTAAATGCTAATGAAGAGGTGGTCTCTTATGTTGAAATTTATTATTGGGTTGATGAGGAAGAATGTTCTCCTTTTGCCAAAGAAGAGGAAAGCTTCATTGATTCTTCCACCACTTTGCAAGATGTCATGGATGGTCAAGGATAAGTTATTAATAAATTTTTTGATGATATGTTTGAAATCATTAGAGTAGGTTATACTCCTATTCAAGGAGGCTATGATCTAGTCAAAAATGGAGAAGGCAACTTTGGCACTCAAGTGCGGATGAAAAGAGAAGGTAACCTTTCCAATATATCTTTTTAAGAGACATACATTTTATGATTACATGTTTGAATTCATCAAGATGGGATATCACCCTCTCAACTAATTAGGAGAAACACATCATCTCTTCGAGGATGGAACAAGCTCCTATTGGCCTAAATCTTCCAAGGAACATGAAACTAATCCTCTTGAAGCCATGCCTACTAAGGAGATATAAATTGACCATGAAATGAAGATTGGGTAGTAATATGAATTATGTGAACATGTTAAAGAGGAGTATATCTATATTAGAGACCTATTTAAGTATGATCCACTTGAGGGTAGATCAAGTGAAGTACTAAGGAATAGGTCTGATCTACAAAGAGTATAATTCAAGTAGAAACATGCTTGGTACTATGTTTCATCTCACCATGAATATTATTTAATATGTTATACTTTTGATCCTAGAAAGGAGGTATTCTTAGTCTCTACTTGTGCATAGTAGTTAGTTCTTTGTTTCCCCTAAGTGCCTTAAGTACATATGTGTGTGTGTCTTGTTATTTTGTTGTCTTATTTGCCTTATATTTCAAATGACTCCCTAAGTCTAATGGATTGATAAGGCTACTGGTCTAATTAGTATAACAAGCATACTACCCATATGAGTCATCAATTTGTTGACCAAATTTGACTTTTAGGTCAAATTGGGGCACCTATAGGTAAAAAATTAGTTTTTTGAGGTTTTAAGGGGTATGAAATTCGGTCATGAGATGTATTATATTTAATTTTATTTCATTAAAAATTATATTAGCCTTGGTCATCAAATTCATTAGCCAACATGTCCTTTTGAGTCATTTTAGGGGTCAAAATTGAATATTTAATGAGTTGTACAAATTTATTGGGAAGCATGAAGGTTATAAAATGTTATGTCACATCCCATGTGTCCTTAGAGGTCTTAAGTAACTAACATAACTGAAAATTGATAGGTTTTTTAGTTAAAAGGATAGTTTTCTTAGGAGAAAAAAGAGATTTTAGCATTTGTACAACTCCTTAAAAAGTGTGCCATGTGGGAAAGGATCACACAATGCCTCTTAAATATTCCCAAAGCTAATTTACACTTTTTTTGGATATAAAATTCCATTTATTTCTCAAAACTATTTTGCTCCCTTTTACCCTTCTTGGCAAGTAGAAGTGACCTCCAGGTTTTTGCTTTGTACAGACAACTCAAGAAGTTTCAAGAAAAATTATTTTGGTAGGTTGTTTTAAACTTGGAGAAATTAATTTAAATATAAGGAGTTTTAAACATTGTGGCCTATTCTTCATGAACCATCCTCATGAAATTGACCTTTCAAAGCTACCTGCTAATCTATGTACCTTGCAAGATTTGATTTGGTTTAAGAATATAAATATAATCCTCTTGATTATATTGGTTTCACAAGATTTTTAATCTCAGATCTAATTATTTACATTATTATTTTCAAGTTTCAAGTTGTTTTGATGGTTAAATAATCTTGGGTTTATAGATTGGTCTTATGTGAGATCATAGGCCAATTTTCCACCATGTTCAAAATTTCATGCTTTGATAATGGATCTAGGGGGTTGTGATAAGTCTATTCTCATGTTTAAAATGTGATTTTTGATATCATATCATCTCATGTTATCTCTCCAAATCAATCCCCATGAAAATGCAATTTTTGAGTGCCATACAATCATATGAGAGAAAACACACATTCAGGTGCTTTCATGGAGTTTTCTCAATGTTGAGAAAAAAGTTTAGAGGCTTGTCCTAAGTTTAAATAATCTTGAGGTTTAATTTAAATATAATTAAGGAGAACCCAATTGATTTATAAGGAAAAATCCTTTAATACATTGACAAATTCATCCTCATTGTCCATATGCAGTCCACCATGCACCTACAACCTTCATTGATGACATCATGACTACAATGGGAGCCTTGATAGTGATTTCATATCTTATTGGAGGTATGAAAGAATTAATTTGAGGTCCTTTAAGTGGATATAAAACTCAAAATAGGTATAAATCATGCATATTTTCCACTTTTCCCTTTTACTACATGTATATGTTGATGACCACCTACAGGTGGTACCATAAGAGCTTGAGGTGTTAAGGGAAATTGAAACTAGTTGAAGCTTTATTTAAGCCTTTATGTGTTTATCAGGTCATGATAAAAATTTTGAGAATTAAATTTGTATTTCTATGTAGTAATCACCTTTAAATGATGTTGATTGTGTTTTCAGGCCCATAGTCCCTGAAAATGCAAAACAAAGGTTCTAACCATTCTTTAATTATCTTACTAATGTGTTGTCAATAGTTTTGAAACTTATAAATTCCATTTCTTTGTTACCATATCATAGGAAAAGATCCTTGAATAGAATTAATGGTAGAGGAGGAATGGATATTAGTTTCTTGGAGGTCTAAAGTTGCATAAAAGACATTGAAAATAGTCAGTGTTATCTATAGGCATGATTTCAAAAGAGACTATCTCCATCCAAAAGTTGTAGTTTTTGACCTTGAAAACATATGGAAATGGTTTTCAAAGGTATAATCCACATATTTGACCTAATTTATCTTAAAAATTAATCATCTAATATGTTCTAAACCTTTATATGTAGCTATAGTAAATACCATAGCTTGAGAAGTGTGCACCTATAGCAGGGAATGAGAAGACTAGCTCCAAACTAGATGTCTAGCTAGTACTTAAGAAATATGAGGTAAATAAAATGCATAATAATAAACTAAATATATCTCATGTGTTATTAAAATCCTCCAAACATCATAATCAAGGCCTAGATCATACATATAACCTACATGCAGAGTCTTCTAGGCAAGAAACACAGTCAAAGGACTTTGACCAGTCAGATAGGTCTATAAATGCATTGTTTTGATTTTAGATAAGTTGAAATGAGTTATAGGATATGGATGAAGTAAAAATATTATAAAAAATTACAAAACATCATTCTCACCTATAGGTGTCCCTCATTTAGAAGTCACTCACCTACAACAAGGGCAGAGAGTAAGAGGGTTGGAGTGCTTGAAATAGACCTCATTTAAAACATGAGCATAAAAATTATAGTATTTAAAGATAGATTATGTTTTATAAGGTTTAAATAGGGTTTTATTCATTATATCCAAGGCTTAAAATAAACACTAGAACCTATGACACCCTAAAAACTCTCACACAGTCAGTTAGAAGTGGTTATGAGCAGAACAGTGAGTAATTTTGATGAGTAAGGGCTCATATGGAGCAAAGGATCTTGTAATGTGATAGGAATACATATAAAAATCATTAAAAATTATTTTTTCAAGATGAATCTATACCTACAGGTAGAGAGACACCAACAGGTAAGGTTTCTCAGTCAAAGGAAGAAATATAGTCAAAGGAAGAAACTTAGTTTGACTAAGGAATCATCAAGGGGATGTGGTAAAATAGAATGATAAAGGATTTTATAACATATTAAACATTATTATATTACTTTAAAGTTTATCTCTATCATAAACCATATAGGTAAGAAGGTTTTAAGGAGCATTACACAATCTTTTTTGACTGTGATATACACCGTCCATTGACTAGAGGTATATCTTTAGTTCATAATGTATTTTATAGGTTTATAATTATAAAAAAGGGATAAAAATTTGTGCACAATTTTTTTATGATTTAAGGAATCTCCTACAACCTCCACTTTGTTTGATTTAATAGGAGAATTGGCCCCTATTTTGTCTCAGACAGGGGGCACTTTCCTAAATGCACAAGTCTATAGTTTTGGACAAAAGAAGTGAAGGGGTGAGTCAAGAGATATTTGAAAATTTAAATAAGTTTTAATAATTTATAATAAACCTATTAAAATAATAAAAATCAAATAAGGAAGAGTGAAGCCAAACTAGGTATCTTAAACCCTCGAACATGTAGTCAACCCTAAAGGGTAGGAGTTTGGCCTAAGGACCAAACAAGAGAAAAATGACACCTCTATCCCTAATAATGATTCATAACTCATTGTAACATATTTTAAAGACTGAATTATATGTTTTAAATCCATTAAGGAGTAGGGTAATCATTAAGAAGGCCATTTTTAGCTTCAAGGACACTTAGGCCTATTTGACACGGTTAGGTGATCCAAAACTCAAAAGTTCTAGTTGATAAATATTTCAATAACATAGTAACAATGAATTCTCTGAGAAGAGATGTATTATTACTCAAGATTGCAATACAAATATATGCTTATCTCTGGGAAGAGATGTCTGCCCCCACATTTTGGGTTGCCTCTTTATTTATACACATTTTGAAAGCATGGGGAGGATGTGGAAGGTCACTAATCTCACGAGAGATTGCGTGGCTCGAGGAATTAATGGGTGAAGATTTAGGACAATAAAAATTTTGAGGAATTAATTGCCACCTGAAAATTCAACTTCCAAGATTTAAAACAATACAAAGCTCGAGGAAATAATGGGCGAAGATTTAAAATAATACAGAATTTGAAGAATTAATTGTCACTCGAATTATCACCTAAATTTTTGCCTAGATCATTCATCCCTCCTTGAAAATCAATGGTACCCATCGCATCAATCTTCCCCATCAGGTGTGGTAGATGTGTCTTGATTTGATTCTCTATGAGCCACTCACCTTGGTGGCTAAGCTGGCCCCTTTTGACCACTTGATAAAGTGGAATAGAGCATCCTCTTGTTGTTTCATCTAGGTATCCACCATTTGATCCTCTTCCACTAGATAAAAACTCTGTGGATTAAGCTCATCAATGTCTAGTTATTCTACTACAATGGAAGTGTCTAATAGAGGTGGGTGATATGGTTTGAGGAGATCCACATTGAATATTGGATATAGACCAATGTAGGCTAGTAGGTTTAACTCAAAAGCATTTTTTCCAACTTTTTTGGTGATGGTGTATGGACCATATTGTAGAGGCCAAATCTTTCTGTGTGGGCTTACAAGCTGCTCCTTCTGAATCCATAACCAAACCTTGTCACCCATAGTAAAATGGTGTGTGATCCTATTTTTATCATGGCATTACTTATACTTCTAATTCATCTTCTCCAAGATGTCATGAAATTGTTTCTAGATGTGTTGCATTTGTTCAATAAACTTTGTTACTTTTTCTACCTTAGATCTTCCATGAGGTGTGTATTTTATGGTGGAAAATGGAACAACTATATCAATTGGTGCCATGGGTTGGAACCCAAAACATACTTGGAATGGATTGTACTTGGTCAAGCTGTGTAACACCTAATTGTATCCATGTTGTATGAAAAGAAGTCCCTCATCCCATGTGCATGGATGTTTGGAGTGATACATTCGGATCATGTGAACAATCAAGTAGTTTACCACCTTTGTCTAACCATCAGTCTGTGGATGGAAGGCTATGGAATTTATCATCTTAGTAGCCATCATCTTCCATAGAGTGGACTAGAAGATGCTTAGGAACTTGCTATCTTGATCTAAGACAATGGACTTGGGGAGACCAAAATGGAGCCATACATGACTAAAATATAGTTGAGTAGTTTCCTCAGTAGATATATTTTTCTTACAAGCAATCATGATAGCCATTTTTGAAAAATGATCAACTACCACAAAAATACAATCTTTGACATGTTTTTAAGTGGGCTAACCTGAGAGAAAATCCATTGAGACAGATTCCCAAGGCCTGGTTGGTTCTGGCAATGGCGTGTAAAATCCTTGCTTCTTATTTGTTGGCTTGGCTATTACACATGGGGTGCAAGATATGAGATATCTTTCCACATCTTTTCACATATGGGGCTAGTAGAAGTGTTTTTGAAGAACTACCAATGCCTTTTTGATACCAAAGTGTCCATCTATCCTACTGAAGTGTGCTTACCATATCATCTTTTATTGCTTTGAAATTGGAACACAAATGTGTCCCATATGATAGAGGACATTTTCTTGCAAATAGAAATCAGAAACATGTTTACCTTTTTCAAGTGCTTGATACATATCAACAAAGTTAGGATCTACTTCATATAGAGTACCCAAAGTGGTAGTTTCATGTCCACGTAGGTCAATAATTATTGTGAGTGTAGTAATTGGTGGGCAGCTTAGACAATCTGTAGCTGTATTTGAGTTCCCTTTTTTATGTTTGATTATTAGGTAGAATTACTAAAGATATGTTGCCCACTTTTGGTGCCTCTCATTTCATAGTTTGCTTTGCATTTTGGTGGATGACCGTCTCTTTCCCCAAGATGTAGTGTTTCCATTATTTGTAGGCTTACACAATGGCATAGAGCTCCTTATCATATTTTGGATATTTCTTGACTATATCATTGAAAGTTTCACTATGATATGCAACACAATGGCCATGTTGCATAATGACAGCTCCCATGGCATATTTAGATGCATCTGTCATCAACTCAAATGGTTGATACAAATCTGGCATGGCAAGAACAGGGGCTGAGTAGAGTCTATTCTTCAAATTCTCAAATGCCCTTTGTTGTATTTCACCTCACTGAAATGTAGCTTTAGCTCCTCCTTTAGTCACTTGGGTTAGTGACCAAACAACATGTGAAAATCCAAGAACAAACATGAGGTAGAAATTTACAAAACCTAAAAAGTTGTAAAGCTCTGTGAGGGTCCTTAGTGTGGGCCATTATCAAATAACTTCAATCTTTTTTGGATCAACATAGACCCCTTCCATATTCACAACATACCTAAGGTACTAAATTATTGTCATCCCAAATGTGCATTTGTCAAGATTAGCATACAACTTGTGCTCTCAAAGAGTCTAAAGCACCTTACAAACATGTTGCAAATGTTCTTCCCATGTTTTGCTATAGATGAGTATGTCATCTAAGTAGAAAACCATGAATGATTTGGTGAAGGGTTGTAGGATGTCATCCATCATCCTCATGAAGGTTACAGGTGTGTTAATTAAGCTGAAAGGCATAACCAACCATTCAAAGAGCCCCTTCTTAGATTTGAATGCAGTCTTCTAGACATCAGTGGGATCGATGGGAATTTTGTGATAACCAAATTTGAGATCAATTTTGGTGAAGAACTTGACACCATGGAGCTAGTCTAGTAAGTCATCAATCCTAGGGAGAGGGTAGTGATTCTTCACAGAGATTTTATTTATGGCTCGGTAGTCAATGTAAAGCCTCCATGTTCCATCTTCTTTGGTTCAAAGACAATTGGGCTACCACAAGGTGAAGAGCTTGGCTTGATGTGACCCTTTTGGATAAATTCTTGAATCTATCTTTTTATCTCATCATTCTCTAAAATTGATCTATGATACACATGACTTTTAGGTAAGGGTGATCTTGGTATCAAATCGATAGAATGTTTTACCTGACAATGTAGTGGAACTCCTATGGGTGACTTGAATAAGTCATCATATTCTCTTGTGATTCATCTTATCTACTTTTGTTGTTGTGTTTATTGTGTCGTTAGGACTGCAACATTGGCCTTCTTGGATTTCTATGGTTTGACCATCATGAGAAAAAATTGCTTTGTCTTCTCCACCAATCTCTATCATTACTTAGCACTAATCAAGGAGATAGATGTGGGAGGTGGTACCTTTGGTACCCTATAACACCATGTTCCAAGAGTGAGGGTGATCCTTTAGGTTCATGATTCATAAATGCCATGTCACTCAAACATGAACGACTGACCAAGGAGTACATCACAAACATCTAGATTGACCACATCACACAAGACTTTATCTTGGAATAGTTTTATAGCATATGAAGGGAGACACTGATGGGTGACACAAAGGTCTCTCCTTGGGCTCAACCATCCAATACTATAGGGCTTTGGATGAGGCTTCATGGATAGATTTATACTTTTCACAACTTTAGCAGAGATTAAATTCTTTTGACTCCCACTATCAAGAATGAAATGCAGAGGCTTACCTTTCACCCATAATTTAGAGTGAAACAATCTTTCTTTGTCATTTGGTCTTTCCTCAAGGGTCTGTAATGAAGTGACAATGGTGTCAGGCTCAACATCTACAATTTCTTCTTCATCCTCCTAGATTATGGGTTGTGTATGAGGTAGATTAGTAGATGTCGAGTACTGTGACTCAGAGAGTAGTGACTTGATGGCTCGACATTCTTCTTTGGAGTGAGTTCCAGTTTTGTGGTAATCACACCATTTTCCAACCTTCCCCCTCTAGGATTTATTATCTTGAAACTCCTTTTGTTTCCAATTTTGGCCTCATGTTTGGTCTTCCTTGTCACTTTTCCATTTTGAGGGTTGACTCTTCATATTCTTTCTACCATGCTTCTATTCAATCTTTACTACAAATTTACATGCCTCATTGAGGGTTTCCAAATTAAAGAGTTCCATTTCCCCCCATATGTACCATTGTAGTCCACCATGATATTTGAGAGTCTTATGTTTCTCAATTTCTTGAATGCCCAATCTTGTAGACAAAGAATGAAAAGTGTCTGTGTAATCTTGAATAGATTGGTCTTTACCTTGGTGAAGTTGTTGCCACTATATGTATAGATCATCATACGCTCTAATGGGATAGTATTCTTCTTTCACTGCTTCCACAAAATCATCCTAGGTAGGCTCCACCTCAAGGCCAATGACATCTGTACTGAACCTCTTTTTGTATACTTCCTACTAGTTTTTCATGGGCAATGATGATTTCAAAAGAGTAAAAGTGATCTTTTCTCCATCGGTGCACTTATTTACAGAGAAGTAGGAAGACAGTTGATCCACCCAATTTTCTACTACATCAGGAATGATTTTACCTTCAAATGTGGGAATATCAAAATTTACCTGAACCTTGAAGGGTGTTGGGGCACTGAAAGGATGTTCCCTAGATGAAGAGCTAGGAAGTGTAGCCATGGAGCTAGAATTTCACATCGAAAGTGTTTGAAGAATTTGGGAAAATTGTTGTAACATCTAGGCTTGTTGCCATTGGAGGGCTTCATTCACCATTTTCTTGAAAGGATCAGATGTCTCAATGTCATCTACCATTTAAAGTCATTTGGAGTGAACAGGTGGAAAGTTTGGAAGCTCTGTTGCTTCTCACCCAAATTTCTTGTAGCCTGACCTCATCCTCAGGATCATATACTCTCAAGACAAACCACTCTGATACCACTAATCCAAAACTCAGAAGTTCTGGTTGATAAATAGTTTAATAGCATAGAAATAACACAGTAATAATGAATTCTTTAAGAAGAGATGTAGTATTACTCAAGATCAAAATACAAATATATGATTATCTCTAGAAAGAGATATCTTCTCCCACATTTTGGGTTGCCTCTTTATTTATACACATTTTGAAAGCAAGGGGAGGATGTGGAAGGTCACCAATCTCATGGGAGATTGAGTGGCTTGAGGAACTAACGAGTGAAGATTTAGGATAATATAGAATTTGAGAAATTAACTACCACTTGACAATTCAACTTGCAAGATTTAAAACAATATAGAGATTGAGGAAATAATAGGTGAATATTTAAAATAATATAGAATTTGAGGAATTAATTGTCACCCAAATTGTCACATAAATTGTTGCTCGGATCATTAGGTCTAGTTTTCAAATGCAAAGCCAAATTAAACTATATAATTATTTATGATTTTACACCTATTGGATCATGTAATTTGGGTTAATATAGAGTTTTACATTATTTTAGAGTGTAAAGAAAACCAAGGAAAGCCATTTTTGGCTCAAAAACCAATTTAGGCATGCAAGAAAGGAGGAAAATATCTCGATAAAGGATGTTAAAATGCTCATATATTTTTGGAGGATATGAATGTATTATCAATGCTTTTCAATATATTAGTATGATCCTTTAATATTAATCTTATGATATTTTTATACAACTCCAATGTCAAGTTTCTTATGAACGAAGCTTAAGAGGTCAAATAGGCCTAAAACCCTCCTAAACCCTGATTAGGGACCAGTTTGGAGAAATGGAACTATAAATATGATATAATGGCATATTTTTGTCATTAAAAATAATATGCCTTATAAATTAATCATGTAGGATTAGTCCCATGCTTTTTAGATATACAAAATTGTATGGACATGGTAGAAATAGGCTATTTTAAATCATTTTTTTTAATTGTGTAGGCTATACAAGGAGTTTGAAGGTAAAATAAAGTTTGGAGAGAATTTATATAAATTTTATAACACCCTATAGTAATTTAATTTTAGTAAAAAAATCATAAGTGTCCAAACCAGGTAATTCATCTCAGCCAGTCAAAATTGGCATAGTTGGACAAGCTAGTGAAAAGTGTGAAAACTGTAAGGAAATGTGATTTTAATGTACCCCTAATGCTTATATGTCCATGGAGGGTATCAAAATTTTTAATATACTTCCTCCCATGTATTTTAATGAGCAAATAATTCCAATTTTGAGGCCAAGTGTGTAGGGTGCATGAAGGAAGAGTTTTCTATATTGTATATGATGATATCTCCTTCCCAGGTGATTTTAGAGGACCAGGCATGCAACCAATGCATGGATAGGAATGTATAATTTATTTAACCTTAATTTAAATCATTTTAATTGGTCCTAATCAGTTATAAGGATTTAAAATAGAGCTAATCATGAAGACAATTTTTTAAGCCAGAATGAGGAGTTTCATGCCACTTTTCATGAGGTTTATGAATTAGATTGACATTTGTACTTCCTAACCTTGCATGGATAATATAATATCCTATTATCATGAAAAATTAACTAATTTTCTCATCTTTACAAGTGTCTTTGTGACCCTTGGACTTCTCTCTTCTTCTCTCTCTCTCTCAAGTTCTATAAGAACTAGCCATTTTGGCCATTGTACTTGATGTTCCACTTGAGTATGGAAAATGCTTGCTCATTTATACACCTTTTGATCAATAATAATTATTATTTTTACCTCTTACATGAATTTATTAGTTTTTTCATTTATAATGTTTGATTTTGCATAAGTGAAGACTATATATTCCTTAGCATGTTATTTTAATTCTATCATCTATTTATAGTTGGAAAGCTTCTTCTTGCAGGGCATGTGAAGTGTTCTAGGAAATGTCAAGGATTGAGTGATTTAGTTTATTGTTAGTGCCCTCAGAGGCCTCTTGTCTAGTCTTCCTAGCTTTGCATTTTGTCCATAACCTCAAAATGTGGCATTGATGTGAGAAGATGAATATTGAAGAAGTGTATGCTTAGTTTGTCCTTTGATTTAAAGTGTAACATGAATATGGTTGGAAGTCATCAATATATATGGTGTATCACCTCCCTTAGGATATTTTGTTTTTAGTTATCTCTCTCCCTTTTCACCCCCAAAATTTAAGTGTGGTTAAAATCCAAATTGGTACATCAAGGGAGTTAACCCTATATAGAGATTCACCTCATTGCTTAGGCTACCCACAAGCCTATCGATGTTTCCATTGTGCCACTTGGATGAGGAGAGCTTTGCCATATCCTCAAAGGGTAAAAATCCAAGTGACAACAATATGTTTCAATGTTGTGTATGATGAATGTGTTGATGTGAATATTGAGGAAGATGAATTATATGAGGATACATTGAAACTAATGAGCATGCTAGTTGAAGGAAAAAAAGGTACAACAACACAGAATGAAGTGATTGACATGCAGGGAGAAGTTTATGAGGTGGTAGTAGTAGATAAGGAAGAAGAATCACATGTTAAAGTGTTTGTATAGTTTGAGTTGTAATAGGTTAAGGTGTCTTGTTTGGCACAAATTGAAGATAAATATGAGATAGATGAGTATAAAACAAAAGAGAATAAATTATGGTAGCAAATAATGGATATATCAGATGATTTGAGTCTCATAAGAGATAAGGAGACCATCATGGAAGATGAGTTAGCACTGAAGACAATCTTGAGTCAAGGAGAAGAAGATATGGAAGCTCAAGAACAAGTAGAATGTGAAGGAGAACAATGTGAATTGTAAGAGAGAAAGAAAAAAATGGTTTTATTTGAAATGTTTACTTCATATGCAGGCCATTGGAGGAAAGAGAATAAGCAACAGTTCCCATGATCAGATTGAGAATGCAAATCAAGAATAAGAGAGAAAAAATATAATCCATAGTGAGTTTAAGCCAGAATAAAGAAGGAATAATTGTCTCAAATATACCTTGGGATCCATGTGGAAGAAGGATTCTATAAATAACATGAATTCCATATCATTTATAACATTCAAGGAAAGTTTTTATTTGTTCCTTGGTAGTATGATGCAGGAACATCACTACCTAATGTAAATATTGATGTACTTACATATTTTGAGACCTTAATAGGTTATTAAGGTCATAAGAGGTCCATTAAAAAGCATTTTTAGGTGTTAGAATGGTGTCAAATTTTAATTAGGGTCACTTTGGCATTTTCTTGCCAAAACCCTTGATTTAAATTTTTAAATGTTCTTGTGTAGTTTAGGAGATCTCAATTTTATTTCAAGATGTCTCAATGTTGAAGTTTATGTGGTTATGAGATAATAAGGAGTAAGTATTGTTTAATCCATATATTAATCACATGATGAGTCATTTTGATGAATAGGATAGTGGTTCAACAGTTACACACTCCAACATACATAAGGGGGAAAGTTAGTTAGGACAGTTTTGAAACAAAGAAAGTTTGTAAATGTTTTTGAAGTCAGTCATTCAAGTTAATATTTGTATAGGGTTTGGATCCAAAGAGATAATGTATTATAAACCCAAGAAAGTAAAATAAATGATAATTTTTCTCATTTGAGACAAAAGGCATAATTATCACTATTTTCTATGCGTAAGTAATAAAATGTGTTTGTGTTTTGAATGATCAAAGATGAAAGATTATATAAAATTTAATTTTGAGATATAGATACATATGGTGAGATTTTTACCTAGTTTCCTTACATTCTTAAGCATTGTTTTATGGTTTTTTTCCAAAGCCTTTGGGTAAAGAAACACTGTTGCAGAACCAATCCCCTATTCATTGAGTTATTCGAGAAGGAATGTATTTTGTTTATAAGAAATAACTATTTGAAAGATTATGTGAAAGAAAAAGTCAATATTTATGAATTTTTTGGAATTTATAAGAATTATTCTATATATTTCCACTTTTGTTAGTCACATATGATTCATAACAAAGACATAAAACCCTATGTTATTTTGAGTTACACACAGTCACCATACAAAGGTTATTGAAAGGTGTTACCAACGTGTAAAGGATAAAAATAAATGAATGAAATAGGTGTAGGTGGTTGTGTTAATTCCTAATGAACACTCATATAATTTTGGAAACCCTCATACTTCATAAAACCTCATAGCAATTCTTCTCTGGTTTTCAAAATTGTGTTTACACACACATATCAACAAGGAACTCAAGAAAAGTTGAACAAATGGATCATGGAGATTAAATATTGAATTTTAGGTTGTTATAGGTATTATTAGACCCTTATAATGTTTTAAATCCATTTAGAAGAATAGAAAAACAATAATTCCCTTCTTGGGTTGTGCAGTCTGTAACAAACCCTGTGTTAGGGTTTTTTTAACTCAAATGGGATTTTAAAGAATGCTAACCATAAATATTGCATAATAATTAGTGATTAGGTTTGTTTTAGGGTGATTAAAGGTATTTTGTATATTTGGAGTTGTTTGTCTATATATATGTACATATTAAGGGGATTGTGTTTGTTTTAGGTTGTATATTGAAAGTGGCCTAATAGGCCTAAATAGAGGCTAAAAAAAGGCTGAAAGAATGGTCTAAATAATGAATTTGAGCATGAAAATTTGTTAAGAGAAGGAATAAAATAGAGGTTATCCAAAAATAGGCTTGGTTTCTTGAATTGGTTTCATACTAATCTATACAAGCAAGAAAATAAAAGAAAAAGGCTACTAGAGAAAGCATGTGACAGAGTAAGAAGGAATAGAATTGGTAGTTGCCTTGAAAGGTTTGTGAGTGAATTTAAGGACTAATAAGACCCATTTTAGTATGATATGATCAAAAGAGCCATAAAATAACACAATTAACCCTTGAAATAATGAACAGTTGTTACAAGCTTTTGTAAGGCAAGAATAAGTTGTGTAAAGAGTAGTGAAATATGATGGTGAGTGTTCATTAGAACCAAGGAGTCAACAAGAGAGTTGAAATAAAGTAGAAACAAATAGTTATATATAAAAAAAACAAGGACCAACATGAAAACCATGAGATCAAATATAAGAGGTATTTTGTCATAGATAAGTGTGAGTAGAGGTGAATGTAATATTGTTTTCATTTCATGAAAGATAGATTAAAGATGACCTCTGCATCATTTGGTATCAGAGCAAGAATATTTTATGGACAAAGGTATGTTTTGAGTTTTATTTTAAAGAATTGATCCAATTTGTATAATGTGTTGAGATTGAGGTATTGTGTGGAAAGGTTTTTATGAGATGTTGTTGTGAGATGACTAATTAGGTTGCAAGAATGAAGTGAAGAGGATACATGGATATATGAAAAAGAGGAAGAGATTTTTTTGAGAAAGAATTATGTGACAAAGCCCTTAACTAAGAAGGCTTGAAGATAAACAAGAGCTAGTGGGAGCTCCAAGAGAGAAGCTTAACTATGAGCTTGAAAAGAGATAAGAGAGCCTTAGAGAAATGATAAGAGAAGAATATAAATGTCCCAGGTGGGGACAAGAGAAATAAATTGACTCTAAGTGAGAGAAAGAAAGTCAAGTGAGAGAGACCAAGTGAATGGTAAACAAGGATAGTGGAAAGGATTTTTAAGAGAAGAGATAGGTCTAAGAGAGAGAGACCTAGAGAGAATGTGAGATAATGAATAGAAAATAAATAATGATGAAGGGCTTGAATATTGAAGATTAACATAAGAAGAAGATGGAAGTAAAGAAAAGAGAGTTAGAGAGAGAGAAGGAGATAACTAAGATGAAGGAGGTATTGATAAGGATAGAACAAATCTTGGAAGATATGAAACCAAAATTTCATGTATGCATCAAGAAGAAGGTGAGATGGTTTCTCAAGAAGTTGTTGGAAAATAGAAGACAAATTATGAAGAAGTTTGTAAGGTGGCCTAGAAGGAGAAATGAAGGGGAAATCAAGCCTATAATGATTAAGACTAATGATTTATTGACATGTTTGTATATAGGTGAAGAGAATTAAAATCATGAGCAACATGATAAAGATGAGAAATAAGTGGAATGGACAATAAAGTATGGTGACAAAATCTTGTGTTACCCTAAATAAGGTGATCCATTGGATGACGAGGAAGAAGACAGTGAGTTTTTAGTAGCACCATGCTTCATGTTGTGTAAGAATAAGGTAGGTTTTAGTCAAAGAAGCCTTGAGAAAAGAAAATAATTATAAGGTATATGTTTCAATGTTGTTTAAGATGAATGTGTTAACGTGAATATTGAGGAAGATGAATTATATGAGGATAAATTAAAGATAATGAACATGTTAGTTGAAGGAAAAGAAAGTAAAACAATCCACAATGAAGTGATTGATATGTAAGGAGAAGCTTATGAGGTGGTAGTAGTAGACAATGAAGAAGAAGCACATGTTAAAGTGTTTTTACAATTTGAGTTACAGTAGGTTAAGGTGTCTTATTTGGAACCAATGGAAGATGAACATGAGATAGATGAGTATACAGTAGAAGAGAATCAATTATAGCATCAAATAATGGATAGATTAAATGATATGAGTCTCATTGGAGATAAGGAGACCATCATGGTATTTGAGTTGGAATTGGAGACAATCTTGAGTCAAGGAGAAGAGATTGTAGCTCAAAAACAAGTAGAATGTGAAGGATAACAATGTGAACTCCAAGAGAGAAAGAAAAGAATGGTTTTGTTTGGAATGTTTACTTCATATGCAGGTCATTGAAGGGAAGAGAATAAACAATATTTGCCCATGATCAAATTGAGAATGCAAAGCAAGAAGAAGAGCAACAAAAGAGAATTCATAGTGAGTTTAAGTAAGCATCAAGAAGGACTAAGTGTCTAAAAAAGACCTTGGGATCCAGGTGGAAGAAGGATGCTGCAAAGAACATGAATTCCATATCATTTATAACATTCAGAGAAAGTTTTTATTTGCTCCTTAGTAGTATGATGCAGGAACATCACTAACCAATGTAAATATTGATTTATTTTACATATTTTGAGTCTTTAGTAGGGTTTTAAGGTCATAATAGGTCTATAGGAAACATTTTGAGGTGTTATAATGGTGTCAAATTTGAATTAGGGTCACTTTGGCATTTTCCTACCAAAACCCTTGATTTGAATTTTCAAATGTTCTTATGTAGTTTAGGAGATCTCAATCTTGTTTCAAGAAGTCTCAATGTTGAATTTTGTGTTTTTAGGAGATAATAAGGATTTAGGATTGTTTAACACAAATATTAATCACATGATGATTCATTTTGATGAATAGGATAATGGTTCGATAGTTACATACTCCCAACATACACAAGGGAGAAAGTTAGTTAAGACAATTTTACAATAAAGAGAGTTTGTAAATGTTTTTGAAGTAAATAATTCAAGGTAAGATTTGTAAGGGGGTTGGATCCAAAGAGAGAATGTATCAGAACCCCAAGAAACTAAAAGAAAATATAAGTTTTCTCATTTGAGACAAGAAGGCATAATTGTCCTTGTTTCCTGTGTGTAAGTAATAAAATGTGTTTGTGTTTTGAGTGATGAAAGAAGAAAGATTTTATAAAAGTTGATTTTGAGATATATGTTACCTTTGGTGAGATTTTTATGTTTTTTCCTCACATTTTCAAGCATTTTTTATGTTTTTTCCCAAAGTCTTTGGGTAAAGAAGCACTGTTGTAGAACTAGTCCCCTTTTCACTGAGTTATTTGAGAAGGAATGTATTTTGTATACAAGAAAGAACTATTTGAAAGCTTATGTAAAAGATAAATTAAATAGTTATTATTTTTTTGGATTTTTTAGGAAGTCTTATATCCATTTACAGTTGTTTTAGTCACATATGATTTGTAGCAAAGGCACAAAACCCTGTGTTATTCTGAGTTACACACAATCACTATACAAAGCTTGTTGAATGGTGTTACCAACATGTAAAGGAGAATATTAAATTCTTGAAATAGGTGTAGGGGGTTGTGTTAATGACTAATGAATAATAAAAATATTTTGGAAACCCTCATACTATATAAAACCTCATAACAATTCCTCTTTGGTTTTGCAGACTATGTCTACACACACATATCAACAAAGAACTCATGAGAAAAGTTAAAAAAATGGATCATAGAGGTTAAATATTGAATTAAACAGGTGTGTTAGGTTTTTAAAATATTATTAAACACTTATAATGTTTTAAAATACATTTATAAGAATATAAAAACAATAATTCCCTTCTTGGGTTGTGCAGTCTATAACAAACCCTGTGCTAGGATTTTTACACTAAAATGGGATTTTAAAGAGCATCAACCATCAAAATTTCATAAGAGTCATTTATTATTTGTCTTTAATGGTGACAAAAGGTATTTTGGATATTTTTATTTGTTTCCATACGTATATGTACGTATTGAGGGGATTGTGTATGTTGTAGTTTGAAAGTGACCTAATAGGCCTAAATAAAGGCTAATAAGAGGTTGAAAGAATGGTATACATAAAAAATTTGAGCATGAAATTTTTTTAAGAGAAGGAATAAAATAGTGGGTATCCTAGAATAGGATTTTTTTCTTGAGTTAGTTCCATACTAATTCATACAATCAAGAAAACAAAATAAAAGGCTACTAGACAGAGCCTATGATAGAGTAAGAAGTAAGGAATAGAATTGGTAGTTGTCTTTAGAAGTTTATGAGTGAATGTAAATACTAATAAGACCCATTTGAGTATGAGAAGATCAAAAGAGACATAAAATAGAGAACTAAACCCTTTAACTAATGAATATTTGTTACAAACATTTCTAAGGCAAGAATAAGTTGCTTAAAGAGTAGTGAAAGTTGATGGTGAATTTTCATCAGAATTGAGGAGTCAATAAGATAGTTGAAATTAGGCAGAGACAAAGAGTTGTATAGAAACCAAAGAAGGACAAATAGGAAAAACCAAGAGATCAGAGCTAGGAAATATTTTGGCAGAAGTAAGTGTGAGTAGAGGTGAATGTATTCTTGTTTTCATTCCATGAAAGACAGATTAAAGATGACCTCTACATCAATCATACTCTATATCTAACCAATTTTTCTCACTCTTCATTCTTACTCTTTTTCTATGGCTACCTTCTTCATTAATCTCACTTGGTGCTAGTTTACTTAGTGGTTTTTTGCTCCTTGGACATGTTGATTATTTCTTCCTTGTATTCTAATTGTTTCATAGGCATTTAAATATTTGTTATTTTCTCAATAAGACTCTCTTTTTTAACCTCTTCATTACACTTCTCCATCTCTTAATGTATCTTTATATGACCTTACTCATCTCACAAGAACAACCTCTCAACTAGTTCATCTTCAACATAATACAATGTTGTTTTCCATCTTCTTGACTTATCATTACCATGCACATCAATAAATAACTTAGCTATAAATTTACCTACTATATAAATTACCTTTTTGATTTGCTCATGCTCCCATTTCTTGCTTGCCAGTGTACTTATTTGTGGTTTTATTGCATAACTCTTTGTGCTTCCCTATGCTTCTCCATACTTGATTATTATTTGAGCTCATTCATGAGCTTCTCCTACTATTATTCATCTATGTTCAACCCTTTTAGTGGACTAAAATTATTTTCTATAACCTTCAATTCCTCCTCCAACATGAGAACATCTATCTCTCCACAATCTTCATCAAAATTTAGACCATATTGTTCTTCATCTTCATGGGCATCTTGACTCATAACCTATCCTTAGAATCCCTCATTCATGAGAGTCAAATAAATCTACTTTTTATACATATTAAGTTTGTTAAGAACTCTATGAGGTGATTCATATTTATCTTGCCTTTTTACAAGCTTATCCAATAATGTCATTGTGTCTTTATCTGAAACATCTTCACTATTTGAGTTGTCCTCATATACATCATCATAAATAAAATTAGAAATCAAACCTAAGAAAACTTGGCTTATTCACACTTGTCAACTTGCTCACTTAACTACAACATTATATCTATGGATTTGATTGCCTCCACCATGTCTTCTTGCTTCTTTGATTTGCAATATTCTTATATATTTATGATTTCTTGGAATTTACCTTCAAGACTATCTTTGTGCATCTTTCCTTATTTTTCATGACCCATTTTCTACCTTGTACTCTCTTGGACTAATATTGATTGGTTATCTCACCTTTTTCATGCTTCTTATCTTGATATCCTATCTTGTCAACTTGATATATTCTTCCCTTCACTTCTTTTCTCCATGTTTTCTCTTATTTTCCACATGTGTTCTTAGATTGCATGACCTCTTTATTTAGGTTGACCTTATCTATATCACGACTTGTTTCCTTAAGCCACTTAGGAAAAACATAACCATGATTTTGTATAATATTTTAGGCCTTTACTTTGTACTTAGACAATTTGTATATTAACTTCTTTCTTTTCGTATATGTAATTAAATTTAATTCCCAAACACTCATTTACCTCCATATAGGACTGCTGCAAGGTTATATTTTCTCTCATGTCTTCATGGTTTTCTATCTTTTATTTTTTGTGTCTCTTCTCTTGATTTAACTATAACCCTTGTAAAAGTATCATGAAACTCCTCTTCCATATATTTCTTAGCATGTTGAGATTCTTTAGTCTTCACCATCTTGATTTCTACAACTTGTCCTCTTCCCTTGACATCTTCTTTCATCTTGTTGGGTGATGTGCTAGACCCATTATTCACAAGATTTAAGGTCTCATTCTTGACCTTCATCAAAATTTTCTTCATACCTCCATACACACACTTAAAATAAACATTATAATATAAAAAAGAGACCAACAAGTCTCTATGAATGCCTTTTTCATAGACATTATCCACCTTTTCTCGTCTTCTCTCTCAAGTGATTCTATTAACACTTCTCTCTCCTTGTTATTCTCAATGAGAACTCTTTTCTCAAAATCTCTATCTTGTTTCTCTCTTGAAAAATATTTATTACTCATGCCTCTATGGGTGGTACTCTCTCTTTTATTCTCTTTCCTGAAGACACTCATATTGTGCCTTTTCTCTCTCTTAAGTAGATCTAGTGTCCACTTCACTTTCTTCCCCACACTACATCCAGGACATTGAATTCCTTGACCATTCATGAGCTTCACCATGAGCTATATCTTCTAAAAATTCTAACCCAACTCTCTTCTCATTTATTTCACTTCTATCTCTACATCCATCTCACTTCTTTCTTCACTTTCTAAGCCTTGTTTAGACCACTCTCTTAGCAAGCTACCTACTTGCCTCTTAGATCACTCTTGTATATTTTATCTTTCTATAGTCCTTTGTATAGGACTTATATTATCTCCCTTTACTCTCTCTTGGAGTCTTACTCTTATTTCTCTCTTGAGCTTTAATGCTCTTTTCACTCTATCTTCTCTAGTTCTTTTGACTAGTTCAAGTCCTTGTCATTAGACTTAAGGGGATTTATCTTTTCTATTTATCACTCTTAAATTTACTTGTATTAACCTCAATAGGTCACACCTAAAACAATTTATATTCCCATAATACCATACAATTTCATCTCATACAATTGTGTTAGTGTAGTGATTTTCTCCATTTGGTTTTGCCTACATAGTCGTATGGCCATTCTATGTTATTTAAGCTTCCTTGGGTTAGTTATAAAGGGTCCATGGAATAATTATATTTTAATGTAATTATTTAATTAAGAAAATTAGGTGCTTCCTCATATTGCCCTAATTTTCTCTATATGTACCCCACTTTTTTTTTAAAGGTTGATCAGTTAATGCAAACGTTTTCTTTTTCTTGGAATCATGTGTTTTTGGAGCTCTCACACTACCTCACATGATTCAACATTGATTGCATGAAATCTGTTCAGAGATATTGACACACTCTTTCATGGTATCAGAGCCTTCTTGATAGCCTCATGCATTAGACTCCTTGGTAAGATCCTCTTGCATTCACCATTGTTGGTTTTTCTTCTATCTTGGCCACCATTTTTAACCTTTGAGGCATTTTCTTAATGTACCTCAAAACTCATATCAAAAGGCATTTGATGAAAAATATGTTTACATATATTTTGTGGGTTTTTTTATATCTAAAATGGGTAGTTTTTATAATTTTGATAACGTTCATGGATTTTCCTATAAATCAATTTCTTCCATCTGGTCAGACATCCATAGAGATGAAGAATCAGCTTGTAAACCCCAAAATCTTACCCATAGACTAAATCAGGTTTTTAGAGGGCCATTACTTGATTCCAAAATAAATCAATTTCTTAGAGTGATACAAATTGCTTGCAAGACACATTCAGGGTTTTGGTATTACTTTACTTCAAATTCATAAAGTTAAGTAAAGTAGTTCAAAAAACTTGAATTACATTGGAAGAAGCAATTAGGTTTCTCAACGTCAATAAATGGGAAGTAATCAAGATTCTCAACCTCAGTAACTTGCTCACCAACCAAATTAATTTTTTAGCATTACTTTACTTCCAACTCATGAGGCTAAGTAAAATAGTCTAAGTAAATGAAAATACACTATAAAAAGTAATCGAGCTTCTCAACCTCAACTACTTCAAAGTAATCAAGCTTCAAAAGGGTCACTACTAATTCCGTGTTGTAGTAAAGCAAGTCAAGAAACTTGAAATGCACTAGGAAGACCTATTTAGGTTTTTCAAGGTCAATTACTTCTTACTTGTTCAACAAAGTAAAGTAGTTGCAAGAACCTAAAGTAATGTAGCTATAAGAACTTGAAATGGACTAGGAAGACCTATTTAGGTTTTCTAGGGTCAATTAATTATTACTTATTTAGTGAAGTAAAGCAGTTGCAAGAACTTGAAGTAAAGTAGTGTTGAAAACCCATGTGACATTCAAGAGGGAATCAAATTTAAGATGAAAGGTAATAAAGAAATAGATTAAAGCCATTTTTGAATGAAAAACCATAAGTTTGAAAAAAAATTCCATTTTTGGAAAGGGTCTAGGAATATGTGGGTGTAAGAACTTGTAAGTGCTATAACTTTCAATCCGTAGATCTTTTTTGGGTGTTATTTTTTTGAAAGTGCATATTTTCTTGAGATATACACATTGATGACATTATTTTAGGACTTTTGTAACATCTATTTTTCACATTGTGTAATATCTTAAAAATCTCTTCAAACCTTTGTACCTTTCCTCTTAGATGCATTATCAGTTATGCTTGATGTCTCTTTCATACTTTCTCACACTGATTACTCATAGATGCATTCACGGATGTGCCCAACATCCAAGACTAAGTGTGTGTACATCATAACATTAGGAAGGATATTCTTGATAGTTTAGGGGGTACTTATACTATGTGCTTTCTATTCTTTAATCTCATTTTAATTTTTTAAATTTATCTCATTCTAATCTACACTAATGGATATAAACATTAAACCACTCACACCATTTAATTATCTCAAATGGAAGTCTAAAATGTAGCTCACCTTGAGAGGTAAAAGACTCTATCGAATCACTATGGGTGAGGAAACTGAGCCATCTACAAATGAAAAAATGGTTAAGTGGTAAAATAGATGTGACAAAGCTTATGGGTTCTTATGCCTATCAATCTATCTTGACCTTCTATTTCATGTTGATTCTATAAAAACTCTCAACAAAGTCTAGACCATTCTAGATAAACTTTTTGGAGTGCAGGACATCATGAGGGGTCATGAACTAGAGAATGAGATCATCACATTGAGCCTAGGTGACTATGACACCCTACAAGACTTCTTTACAAAGTTTAAATCATTGATACTAAAGTTGAAACAATATGGCATTGAGAAAATAGATGACTAGTTGAATCTATCCATGTTTGCAAAACTGGGTCATGCCTATTCAGTTTTCATCTCTACATTTCATGCTACCAAACATTCACTTGGATCCACTTGGAAAATGCCATCATTTGATGAGTTTGTTGTTGATAAGTTCATTCAAATGTGTGCACTAAAGTCTCCAAAATCACATGCTGTGATTATTAATCAAGACAAGAAGAAGCCTTCTAGTAGTGGCAAACAAGAGAAGAAATAGTCTAAACCTGATCATGAGCACAAGAATAATAAAATATTAGATAAGTTCATTCAAATGTGTGTACTAAAGTCTTCAAAATCACATGCCTTGATTGTTAATCAAGACAAGAAGAAGCCTTCTAGTAGTGGCAAACAAGAGAATAAATAGTCTAAACTTGATCATGAGCACAAGAATAATAAAAAATTAGATGCCAAGCCAAAGGCATCACCAAATGAGTCCTCTTCAAGTGGAAAACCTAAGAAGGAGAAACTCAAATGCAACTTTTGTAAGAAACTTGGGTATGATGAATCTCAGTGCATGAAAAAGAAGATTGACACCTTGAATACGATGCTTGAGAAGAATAACATCAGTGTTCCTAAATCCTTATCTCAGAACACATCAATAAAAGATTTTTCAAAGGGTAAAGATAGAAAAAGGGTAAAAACAAGGGCAAGGTACTTGTTACAGTAGCTTTTCAGCCTTCAACTTGGTTTATTGACTCAAGTGCTTCCCATCACATGGCCTCCTCAAAGGATTTGTTTTTAGAAATAGAGCCATGTTCTATGCCTTCAATTCTCATGGGTGATGACACTTCAATAGAAGTTAGTGGTAAAGGATTATTTGAATTAATTGGTGGGACCTTCAATGATGTTCTATGTGTTCCTTCACTATCCACCAATCTTTTGTTAGTGTACCAAATCCCTCACATAGATGCAAGGAAGTGAGTTGAGTTCACACCTAATTCAATAGTCATCAAAGAGCTATATACTATGATCAGTACAAGCTATATACCTTCTCACATTTTCCCCCATATTAGCCCTCAGCTACACTACTTATTCATGTAGATGGAGTAAGCAAACTATGGCATGAGTGGTTTGGCCATTTAAACTATCATTACTTGGATCAACTCAGTTGTTAAGACATGGTTTTAGGGTTGCCTAAAGTCATTATCAAATGTCCTATGCAATGGATGCATTATTAGTAAGCATTTAGAAGATAAATATGACAAGGGCAAAGTAAGGAGAGCTAAACAAAAGCTAGAGATAGTCTACAGTGACTTAGTAGGTCCATTTCCAAAACCTTCATTCAACAAGACAAGATACATGCTCACATTCATCGATGAATTTTTAAGGTACACCTAGGTATTTTTTCTCAAAAATAAGTCTGATGTCTTTGATCACTTTAAGTACTTCAAGCGACTTGTGGAAAATCAGATAGAATGTTCCATTAAAATTTTAAGGACTAAAAATGGAAAGGAGTATGTCAACAACAAGTTTGAGTAATTTTGCAAATTATAGGGAATTCAAATGCAATACATAGTTCCATAAAATCCTCATTATAATGGTTTGCTTGAACAAAAGAATCATACCTTGAATAAAATGGAAAATTACATGCTTCAATCAAAGTCTCTTGCTCCTTAGTATTGGGTTAAAGCAATTAGCTATATGTGCTACATTCAAAACTGAGTTCCACATAAAGCCTTGAAGGGAATTAATCCTTTTGAAGATTGGAATGGTCACAAGCCCATAGTAGATCACTTTCAAGTGTTTAGATTACTAGAAATGGCCTATGTTCCCAAGAAGAAATGCAAGGTAATGGACCCTCAGAGTTTGTCTTGCATCTTTGTGGGGTATGCAGAGGGTGTTAAGGGATATAGGATTTTCCATCCTAGAACTCATGAGTTGTTCATTGAAAGGAGTGTCAAGTTTCATGAGGGCCAAATTGAACACAATCCTAGCACTCTAGACTCTTCAAAAGTCTCATTAGGCATTGATTTCAATTATGAAAATGATGTAGATCCACCTCAAGATCCTCTTGATGATGAGGATGAGTCTTCTTCTTTTAGTTCAACCAATGAGAGCAGTGATGAGGATTCTCATCCTCCATCTCACACTCACATTATAGATGATGAGGACTCACCTCTTGATTCTCCAATCTCATATAATTTTGGTCCCACTTGGGCTAGATAAACACTTCAAAGTGATAGGAAATGGGTTGGAAATCCATCAAATACAAGGTGGACACATTTTATAGTTTTAGGGGACTTCACATGCCTACTTAGCCATTACCTCAGATTTGAAAACCTTTTATGAGGCATCTAGCATTCTAGGATGGGATTTTGCTATGTAAGAAGAGTATAATTCCCTAATCAAGAAAAAATCATGGGACTTGGTCCCTCTTCCCAAAGGAATAAAATTGGTTTGTTACAAATGGGTTTATAAAACCAAGTATGGTGTAGATGGGTCAGTTGATAAGTACAAATTTCATCTAGTTGCAAAGGGGTTTTCTCAGGTGCCTAACATAGACTACATTGAGACATTTACTCTTGTAGCCAAGATGATGTCTATAAGACTCACTTCAGCCATCACAACCGTACATCAATGGGATGTTCACCAAATGAATGTAAAGAGTGCTTTTCTACATGGGGACCTCAAAGAAGAGATATATATAGAGAAACCAAAAAGCTTTGTGGAAGATACCTCCTTAGTCTATAGACTCAGAAAATCTATCTACATACTCAAATAGGCCCCTAGGGCATGATATGCCAAGATGGACTTCTTTCTCCTCATAGTCAGGTTTACTAGATGCCACTTAGATCCAAATGTATACATCTTGTAGCATGATGATTCTCTATTGATCCTAGTCCTCTATGTGGATGACTTACTGATTATAAGGAGCTCACAATCATCCATCTCACTAGTGAAAACTACACTTTTGAATAGATTTTCAATGACATACATGGGGTTGCTACACTACTTTATTGATATTGAAATCATTTGGTTAGATTTCATGATAACTTTATCACAATCTAAGTATTCTCTTGATTTACTTGTGAGTTTTAAAATGGCTGATTGTAAGCCAACTGCTACTCCCTTCTTATCTAGTGTGAAGCTTGAGGCTGATTTTCTTACACCACTCATTGATGCAACTCCATATAAGAAACTCATGGGTAGTATTATCTATCTCACACACACTAGACCTGACATATCCTATGCAGCTAGGTTGGTCTCCCAATTTATGTAAGAGCCACAAGAGTTACACTGGAAAGTAGCAAAGCAAAGTTTTCACTACATTCAGGGTTTGCATAACTATGGGATACACTATAGAGAAGGAATAGAGGTTGATTTGTTTGGATACATAGATTCAGATTGGGTTGGAGATATTCAAAGTTGAAAGGCCACTTTAGGCTATAGTTTATCACTTAGTTTGGGTCTAATAAGCTGGTCAAGTAAGAAACAACATGCAATTACTTTATCATCTATAGAGGTAGAATATAGAGTGGCTATCAATTCCACCACTAACTCAATCCGGATTTAAGGGATTTTCACTGAGTTTGGTATCTAGTTTCATAAGCAAATAATAATCTACTATGAAAACCAAAGCACTATCCAAATTTTTAAGAATCTAGTTCTCTATCAAAGGACCAAGAACATAGAGATTCACATGCACTTCATCAGGGAGCTTATCAACAAGCAAGTCATTTATCTTTAGTACTATCCAACATCAGAGCAAATTGTAGATATTCTGACCAAGACCTTCATAGATATTAATTTTTTTCATCTACAAGATCTCATTGGGGTTAGGTTTACTCCACCTTCTTCCTCCTATGGAGGTTCATCACTATGTACTTGGGTAACTCATTAGGTTTTCAATGCTAGAACCTAATTCTCATCTCACCTAAGCTATGCTTAAGGGGGAGTGTTAGTGTAGTGATTTTTCCCATTAGGTTTTCCCTACATGGTTGCATGGATATTCTATGTTATTTAAGCTTCCTTATGTTAGTTATAAAGGGTCCATACAATAATTATATTTTAATGTAATTATTTAATTAATAAAATTAGGGGCTTTCTCATATTGCCCTAATTTTCTCTATATGTACCCCACTTTTCCTTTTTGTAAGGTTGATCAGTTAATGAAAAAAATTTACTTTTATTAGAATTTCATGTTTTTGGAGCTCTCACACTACCTCATAGGATTCAACATTGATTGCATTAAATCTGTTCAAATATCTTGGCACACTCTTTCAAATTCTCATAGCATACTTTGACAATCTCAAGTGGACAATCCTTAATAAATAACTCAAAATAGAATGAAAAAATATCTTACCTTGATATAATACCAAATGATACATAGGTACTTGGGAAAATAATCTTAATCACCAATTCATGTACTTAACTTTCTTGATCAACTTATGATGCTTGCTTTGTTCACAAGGTTTACTTTTCAACATATGTCTTTAAACTTATCACTAGGATTTATAGTATTCACTCTAATGATATGGTTTAAAAAATATATTTGAATCATGTTTCACTATCTTTTAGACCATACACAGATCACTCATTCTCCCACTTATCACATCTCATTCATTAATCCATCTTTTTCACTTTGTTCATTCACTAGTTTCACCTAGATTCACAACTCAAGGCATAAAACACCAAATCATGTCTTAGGTATCATGATGACAATATGATATCATGTATGACTTATCTTGGGAACAAAACATTTTCCTCAATCTATTTTAATCTCTCAATCATTCTTTAACATCCCCTTTCACTCCTAAAACTCACTAGTGAGATAATTCCCTTATAGCATTTTTTCAGAATTTCCCTTTGTTTGATCACTATGCAATCTCCTTGAAAGATATAATCCCATATTTCAGAACCCTATATCTTTTTAAATCCTCACATAAATTTTAAAGGTCAAACTCTATCTAAATATACCTTCTTTTATATGCTTCTTCATAATTAGGCCTTTTAGCCCTCCATACACTATCCCAATCATCAAAACCATACTAGACCATATGTTACCAAACTAAAACCACCTTAATCCTTATTTACACACCAAAACATGTAATATTACATAGTTTCAATGAATTCCTATAGTTATAATATAATATATATGGGTTTTACTTTTCAAACACTAGGTGGTTGACTGTAGGGGCCGAGAGGCTTCAAAATTCATTTTTTAAAGTTCTAGACCATTTAACACTAAACCAATACCTTTCCCAAGTATATTTTAACATTTTAAACCTTCCAAAATTGATAATAGTATTTAACCAATCCCATTATGGCTTATACTAAGCAAAATCTATAATAATATGTCCTAATGAAGGACTATGTCAACAGGGTTTGAATATTTCTTGAGTTTGAAGACTCCTTAAGATAATTTTAAACCTTCCACACCTTTGTATCAATTATAAAGACCATACTAAACCCAAATTAGGTAGGAATATTCATTTCTTGGAAAGAAAAGAGATTCTACCTTCCTTTTCACCATGATTATCTATCTCAAGAAAAGGTATCGACAGGGTAATGGAGTTTATGATGACTCTAACTAATCTTAGATATTTCACATGAGGTTCATCATTAAAGAACTCATATACACTTTAATAAAACATCTAATTCTTATACAACATGTATAAGGTTCTTGAGAGGGTTAAACCACATGTTTCCTTAGTAAGGCAACTATGAGAAACATACATAGACTTCTAAAAATAGAGTTATCCTTCTATTAAGTTTCTCACTTTAGAATTAAATTAATCATCCCATAAAGAGATGGATTTACCCACATATGATCCTATAAAAAAATAATCTATTTTTACTTTCTTTCATCATCTTTTAAGCTATCAAACTAGTCAATTACTTGACTGTCATAAGCTACAATAGAGTACATGAACATAGATGTCCCTTTTCTAAGTTTATTTTACTATAAAATACTTAATTCAATCACCTAAGGTTTTAACTAATTCAAAAACTTTCAAGGTTAATTTTCCATGGAGTTCCTTCTTTGTCAAACCTTCATCAACTCCATTACAATCTTCTCTTATCTTGACTATAACATGTATCCTTGTACTCAGGCATGTAACCACACATAATAAAGACTCTCTATAACCTTCAGGGATTTTTTGAAGAAATATATGAATTATTAAAATAAATATACCTTTTAATGGATAATAAACACAACAAAAACCTTTTCTTTATTCATTTAAATCATCATCTATTATATCAATAGTCCATGAATGGACTCTACCACCTTTTGAGGAGTTACATTATTATTATCTTTGATTCTTCCCCTTTTTGGATCTCTATCCTCTCTCCTTACTCTCCCACATTCTCCAAATAACTTAAAACTTCCATTTTACATCCAACATCTATGTTGGTTTGGGTATTTACTACTAAGACTCTTTACCACCTTTTCTCATGACTTGTATTTTTACACGTAATTACCTACATAAGACTTTATCAAGACCAATTCACATATTAACTACCACTTTGAAATTTCATTAGAATCTTATGACCTTTATGACCTTAATAACTCATTATACACCCTTGACATTACTGGAAACACCACTTACAATCCTCACTAGGTGCTTTAACATTTCAAATATTCAAATGGTCACTTTTGGAGGGAAACTCCAAACATATTAAAGTCACTCTAATAATGACTCAAAATGATTGTAAAGACCATAAAAAAATCCTAGAGGATCCTTCACACTCATTTATACCACAAGATATAACAAATATGAATCCTAACTATCACATGATTCCTTAATAACTGAAAATGACATTCGCTTAGTAGATGCTCCTGCATCAGAATGGTTTCAAAAATAAGATGAACACTTAATATAAACATAAAACATTAATGAAATTAATTGAAAGATATGAAAGACTTCATGAACCTAATTACAAATATATTTGGGAATTCTCTAGTAGATATCCATGAAGACAAGGCTATAGCCAATACTATCATAGTTACTTTCTAAATTTTGGAAAGATAATATAATAATTTTTCCCAATACAATAGATGTAGTGAAAAGAAGAGTTAGTTCTCATAACCATGAACTGCATCTAAAACATTTATTAGATATGACTCAAACATGATTTTACTCTAAGTTTTTTTAAAAACATTTACAAATTTCTATTTGTTAAATATATTTTAAGATGGCTAAGCCTTTTTATGTAAAAATAAATCACACATGTACCACTTGTAGTAGGTAACATGTTGAATTTTCAATGTACTACGATATTTTTCACCATATTCATTGTGCTTTGCATATTAATAGCATTTTTTAGGAGTGTGTCATTGAATTTAAATCAAAACTAGATAGGTAATTTATTCTAACTATCTTTTACAAAAGATCAAATGGATAATTATTTTATAATAAACCATGTTTAAATATAAATTACAACATTTGTGGTAGATCGCCAAAATTAAAAATATGTATCCATGAGGAGATTACAAGTTCAGTTGGATAGAAATTAGTTGGTTCAATAAAATATAAATTAGTGACTTATCAAGTAAAATATGGTAAAGAATCTAAAAGGTGTTAGTTTGTTACAAAAAAAATACCTATTTTTGAAGTTTTGGTAAAATTTAAGGAGAAAATTGTTTATGAGTATGTAATGCACACACACAAGGCTAGATGGTTGGATGAACATTTAAAGATAAGAAAGGATACATTCCCACTTGGTTTGGTTGTTTTAGTAGTTAACTTTACTAAAAATTACACATTCAAACCCCCAATGGAAGTTAAATTGTAGTATTATAACTCATCACAAGTTGCCATATTCATGCATATAACATTCATGCATGCATCTAATAGTACATATCAATAATATAAAATATTAAAGGAGTACCATTTATATATCAGTGATGACCAATTACATTTTTAAATGTATGGGCAAGGTTATTTTCAAAAGTTCTATGAACAATTGAGTTAGAGGAACATTACTTTTAATCAACATTACATTTGGTCAGATAATTGAACACCACAATTAACAAATGCACAAATGTTTTTTTGGTTGAGTAAGATACAAATTACCATTGGTTTAGATCACATTTAGAGTTTCACCAAGGTTGGCCATGGAAAAGGGGAGCATGACAGTGATGGAGCATGTGTAAAAAGGGCTATTGCAAGGGAAGAGTTGAAATTTGAAGAGGTTGTTCATTTGAAAAATGCAAAAATCATGGTTGAATGGTGTAATGATAACATGTATCATGGTTCTCAACCAAATTATACTATTCATAGATCTTTCTAGTTAATGGAGGAAGAACACTTGGTGAAGTATGAGGATTGTATGACTCTAACAGGTTCACGTGACCTCCACTTATTTATTTCTTAGCTCAAATACAAGTTCTTGGACTATTCATATGAGACACTTGGCATGTTTATGTTCTACATGCATGGACTCTATTTGAAATGAGTGTGAGTCATATGAGTGGGCAGATGATTGAAGTTCTAAATCTCTAATTCCAATCAACACATATTATGTTCTAAAAGCATTAAAATAGAGAAATATGACATCATCATATGACTTTGACCATGTATTTGATCTATTATATCCAGGTAGAATATTTTTCATTATGTACTATTTATTCTCATTATATATATTTATATTATAACTAAAAATGGTTTTTTGTGATACATTACATGTTTTTATGGTTATTATAGATGAAGATAATGAAGGGGGAACTAATTACTACTTATGTCAGTGTGTTGAGAGAAATAAAAAATTGACTTCCTAAGTTATATATGGAGAAAACATTGACTATCCCACTTAGTCATTGGTAGTCACTGGAACTTGGTTTCGACAATATCCTATAAATTTTTTAGATCAATGGTTGTTTGAAGAGTTTGAAATGCACAAGAAGATAATACACTATTAAAATTTGATTATTTAAATAAATATTCAATTACAAAGATATAATAAGAGGACATTAAATAGGAAACCATAAAAAGTTCAAGATTCAGACCATGAAGCTATTCTTTATACTATTAATGTTAGAGTAGATCCTAGTGGTTTTTTGGATTAGAATATTTAAGTATGTTAACTTTTCAAATGTCGATGTAATCAATTTTACCAAATGTTTTAATTTTCTAGGTATTACATATGAATCTCATTTTTAATTACTTACTAACATGGTTTTTTAGGTTAGTGGTGCCAGATAAGCTTCCACCTTCACATGCTTGGCCCTATTAGTAGAGAATTATATATTCTTCAAGCTAAGAGATGCTCTTGAATGTTAATGAAAATGTACTTATCGATGGATTTGAATGTTGTGTGGTGTGATAACATGTAATTTTCCTATCTAGACATGATTTAAGTGATATATTCTCAAGTGGAGGTCCCAAAGGTAGAAATGATAGTTGGAGCTTAAGAAGTTACCTATTCAATGCTAAAACGTTACATTTTTAGACCTATTACTACAAATTGTCTAAAAGATTGATCTCAAAGGTTCCACTTGCATGATATGGGGTGAGATTAAAATTATTAAATAGATAGGGGAGGGGTCTAAATGTTCATGTAAATGACTTACATTTTTTATTTCATACATGCTTGAAATTAGTCTAAAAAATTACATTTTTCTTTTATTGGGAAGGCCATTCTTGAGGCCGAAATAGGTGGTGGGTTTGTCAATCAAGAATGATAAGAGGAAAATAAACTATTCATATATGTTTTCAACCCCTTGGACATATTTATAATGTTATTTTTCATTCATGAAGTATCAGAATGAGATTTCTATAACCATAACTTAAACTTTGACAATATTTGTTGTCAGTATTTCCATGCTCCTAAACATTAGTGAATATGCACTTTGAGGTGGATTTGAAAATTATGGTAGTGTGATAATGTGTAATTTTCATATATGTGTGTGTGTGTGTGTGTGTGTGTGTGTGTGTGTGTGTGTGTGTGTGTGTGTGTGTGATTTGAGTGATATATTCTCAAGTGGAGGTCTAAAAGGTATAAATGGTAGTTGGAGATCAAGAAGTTGCCTATTTAATGCCAAAAAGATGCTTTTTTAGACCTGTCACTACAACTTGTCCAATAGATTACTCTTAAAGGTTCCACCTAAGTGATTTGAGGTGAGATTATAGGGATTAAATAGGTAGGTTAGGGATATTATGGTTTATGTAAATGACTTACAGGTTTTATTTTATGCATGTTTGAACTTAGGTTAAAAGATTTCATTTTTCTTGTATTGGGAAGGGCATTCTTGAGGCCAGAATGGGTGGTGGGTTTGTCGATCAAGACTGATGGGAGGCCAATAAACTATTCATAAATTTTATCTAGCTCCAAAAACATGTTGTAAGTTTCATTTTTTTGTCATGAAGTATCAAAATTAGAGTTTTGCAACCACAACTTAAACATTGATAACATTTGTTGTCAGTGTTTTCATACTCGTAAATGGTAATGAAAATGCACTTCCAAGTGGATTTAAACATCACGGTAGTGTTATAACCTATAATTATACTATATATATGTGATAAAATTGATATATTCTTAGGTGGAGGTCTTAGAGGTAGAAATGGTAGTTGGATCTCAAATAGTTGCTTGTTCAATGCCAAAAATTTGCATTTTTGGACACATCACTGTAACTTGTCTAATATATTGCTATCAAATGTTCCACTTGAGTGATCCAAGGTGATATTGGAGGGATTAAATAGGTAGGGGAAGGATTTTATGGTTCATTTAAATGACTTACATGTTTTATTTTACACTATTTGAATTTAGGCTAAAACATTACATTTTGCTTGTATTGCGAAGGGCATTTTTCTAGAATGGGTGGTAGGTTTGTTAATCAAGTCTGATAGGAGGAAAAAAACCTATTAATAGATTTTATCCACCCAATATACATATTTTTAGTGTCATTTTTTAGTTAGGAAGTATCAAAACCATAGTTCTGCAATGATAACTTAAACATTGACAATATTTGTTGTCAGCATTTTTGTGCTTTTGAATAGCAGTGAAAATACACTTTTAGGTTGATTTAAATGTCATGGCCATGTGATAACATGTAATTTTACTATATATACATTATTTAAGTGATATATTCTCATGTATAGGTCTTGAAGGAATAAATGGTAGTTGGGTCTCAAGAAGTTACCTATTCAATGCCAAAAAGTTGCATTTTTGAACCTATCATTGTAACTTATCCAACATATTACTCTTGGAGATTCCACATGAATGATATAGGGTGAAATTATAGGGATTAAATATTAATGAGAGGGATCTAAAATATCATTTAAATGACTTATAATTTTGATTTTATGTGTGTTTGAACTTAGGCTAAAAAATTGTATTTTTCTTGTATTGGGAAGGGCATTCTTGAGGCTAGAATGGGTGGTGGGTTTGTTGTTCAGGCCTAATGGGAGGCCAAGAACCTAGTCCTGGACATTATATGACCCCCCTATACATATTTTTAGTATTAGTTTTTAGTCAGGAAGCATTGGAACTATATTTCTAAAACCATGACTTAAACTTTGACAATATTTGTTGTCAGTGTTTCTTCACTCCTCTCTCTCTTTTCTCACCCATATTTGCATGAAAGTGTATTTTAAATTTTCAAGGTGATTTGGAGGATAGAATAGGTTTGTGATATTTTCAAATATAAACTATCAAATATTAGTTATAGTAAACTTAACACCCTTAAGGGATAGCCCTAGAAAATAATGTAATATCAGGAGTGAGGTGTTGAAGGGTTAGAAACAAATCTTAGAAACCCAATACATGTACAATATATGCTGACAATAGTCTTAGCTAAGCTCTCAACCTACAAATTTTTTTAGTAAATCCAAAATAAGGGTTTCATGACACCTCTAAATCTCAAAAAAAAAAACAATAATGTCTAAAACATTGTGATCATCTAGGGAGTGGATCTTATAACTTAATCCAAGTATCATTAGGTTGAAAAGAGGTTTGAAATGGTGGCTATAGAGGAATGTTTTTATGTACACCTATAGAAGACCATTTTTTATAAATTTGTGCATAAGGTAAGATGAGTTTTTGGTTTATTTTATTTATATAAACTTGGGTAAACATTAGAACATGTTACAATTGCTAAAATACTACTATAAATATAAATTTTAAGAGCTAGAAACTCTATGTTGAGAAATTGACCTATTGGAACAACAACTAGGTCTAGAGACATAAAAACTTAAAAAGCTATAATTTGAGAATGAGAGCTAAATATCTTAGAGAACTATATTTGGTTTATTTCATGTAAGTTTTGACACCTACATAAATATTTGAGTTTTCTTAAGACCTATCCAAAGTGTCTTAAATAAAATTATTCAAAATAAGGAGACTAGATCTGAGAGATTGGTGACTAGTTAAGAGCATACCTAATGAGTAATTAAATAGTTTATAAGAATATTATTTGAGAGTGGATTTTGAATTGAGTTGAGAACAAGATTGGATAAGTGAGTTTGTAATTATTCATGATCTAATAGCATATGAATAAGAGTTTCATATCCTTATTAAACATAAAAGAGATAATTATGCATTAGGTGGTATTAGGAGATGATAAAGGGTTTTGAAAAAATATGGATCATTGTCTCATGAGTGAATATTTTGTTTCAATTCATTAAGTTTGCATTTTATTGGACTAAAAATATTATAGTCAAGGTCAGGCAGAAGTTCACCTTACAAGTTTAACAAAAATAAAGCTACAAAGATGAAAAAGTATACCATGTACATGGTAACCAAAAGGAGTTGAGTACAGAAGAGGTAATGATATATATTACTCAAGAGGTGAGGGAAAATATAAAGGAACAAGAATCATAGAAGACATAAAATTAGTAGGCCTAGTTTCAAGAAAATTAGTCAAAAAGGCATTAGAGCTAGGTGAAGATGAAAGATGAGGTAACTTGTAGGTATAGGTATCTGAGTGAGAAATTTGTAAGGATTTATGAATTATTTTATGTCTTTGAATTATACAAGTTTGAGCATTATTTGGTATGAGATTTAATTGAAATCAAATTGTGTTAATGATCAATTTAAAAGTTGTAAATGGGCGATGACAAATGCAAAATAGATAAGACTGTCATTAGTCATTTCCACTACACACAATCAAATAAAAACTTTAATTTAAAAAAATATGGGAGATTCGATATTTATAGCATTGAAAAGAATAATTTTTTAATCCTCATTTGTGTACAACATTAAATATGAGGTATGATAGATAATAGTTTGGAAGATCAAAACAACACTATATAATAACATTTTAAATTAAAATTGAATATAAAATAGATATATTAACATAATTCAAATGAGAAATCTTAAAAATAATATAGGCACATGTGTACAATGTCAATAATACATAGATTACAATGATAGGCATACAAAAAAATACATATACCAACATAGTATCTAAAGTTGGGTGAATGCCATATATGCATATATAATGTCAAAAATGTGTAAATTGCCATATAGGCATACAAAAAAGTACATCTCATGTAAGACATCCTAATCATCAAATAACCTCCCTCTCTTTGCATTCCTCAAAGAAGACTCTCCTTGGGATGACCTACTGGTAGATAGAGATCCCTCTAATGCCTTAGATTGTTCTAAGGTTTGATTTTAGGTCCTATGCTCATAGCTCATTTATAGTTGAACCTGTTCAAATATAAGTATTATTACAAAATTAACATAAAATACATTCAACCAATTGTTAAGAAATTAATTTTAAACTAAAATAAAAAATCATTTAAACATTCACTTACTATCAACTCATGGTCCTACTCAATCTATTTTTTATGCTCAAATAAGTCAGTGGCAGGCCCAACTATTCAAATAGGCATCTAAAATAGGGAAAAAAACATGAGAAATTACCCTAATAAGCATTTGAATAGGACTATTAGATGTCAAAGGATAACCCTATATACATAATACATTCACATAAGTTATATTTACCCTAAGTATGTAGTAAAATTATTAAAACAAGTCTATTTTTATAATTCAAAATTAAAAGTTAATACATACCTCTGTTAGTGCCTATGCAAATGATATTGAAAAAGTAATACCTATGTCTATCTCAGATCATAGTGATGGATGAATGTCTACTTAAGCCACCAATTGAATGTAAACAAGGTCTCACTTAATTTTCTATAAAGTATTAAATATATATATGTCAATTTTTTCTCCTTTATTAAACCAAGAGTGTATTTAATAATACCGTACTTGATTTTTGAGATTCTTGATACATAAATTTAACTTAAACTTAAAATGAAAATATAAATATATTAGGTGTACATAGAGAAAAAGATTAACTCAAAGTTTTACCTCTATATAAGTAAAAGGTGTCATCCTAATAGATACTGATACAATAGTGGATGGGTTAACAACTTGATCTAAAGTTATAAATAATGGCTGCATCAAATCAAATGTTGTAAATTTTGACTATGATGATGAAGGAACCATCACCTATTGGGACATAAAAAATGACATATATATTATTAAATTTATATTTAAATTAATTTTTAGCTAAATTAAATTTGCAACTATAACTTAAATTTAACATGACATTTATATAAAATAAACCTACATCTATGTAATGGCTAATGTTTGCATAATAAATATACATGTCAAAAACTAATCACTCATAAGTATATTATATAAGCCCTTTAAACCACTAACTTCATCATTATCATAAGGTCCAATGCATATATGTCCACAATAACTGCAAGGGTGGGGTCGAGTATGCACACTAGGTGGTGTATCTCTAGCATCTGTCTACGAGAGCCTATTCATATGTTGAATGAGTGTATCAGTGAGTGAACTAAGTGAATTAATAGTGTCTATATCTATGACCTAATAAAATATAGAATGGATCTTGAGCTCAAGTGGCTTTTAGATATAGATCCTTATAGGTTGATTAGGCATATGACGTTCACCTAGTCGATCCTATGTAGAGCCTTTCCCTTGGCCCTGAAACTCACTATAATCAAAATAGTTTTGAATCTCATTGAGGACAAAATCATATTATATTTTAATCAAAATAATATAATATGACCTCATGGTTTTTACATGGTTGATAATCAAACACCATCCACCATCGGTCCCAAAAATTAGTTGTGATTAAATTATGTTGGTAGCAATGGATTTGAAAATGTTTATCAATTATCAAAAATGGTACATTGGTGGCTAGGTTAATGAATAAGGTGAAAATAGAGGTTTTTGATATGTATTTAATCTTGAGCTCAAGTGTTAATAATTTATTATCATAATGAGCCTTACAATTATCTTGATATAAAGCCCATATGTCAATTTGACTCATTATAAAGTAAATTTGACCTAATAATGTCTATAGGGAAGTGGATAGATTGGTGCAATGGGTTTTGGTGAAATTAGGATCCCTAATTATCCCAATTAATTCTTTAATTTTAATTTTTTTTAATATAATGTGGTCAACTCGACTCTCTTGACTACCTGAGGGATTTTATGAAACTGTAGAAGGGTTAAGAGGAGGGTTATACTGAGGAATAAGAGGGTTAAGTGGAGAGTTAAGAGGAGGAACAAGAGGGTTTTATGGAGGTTTAGGAGGGTTAGATAGAAAAATAGGAGGGTTAATAGGATGGGCTATTCAAAACAAATAAATTACCAATTAAACAATGAAAATAATAAAAAATTACTAAAATTTAAAGTTAACAAGTGTAGATTTTTAGCACTTACCTCTTCTACATGTTAACAAGTGTAGATTTTTAGCACTTACCTCTTCTACATGGATACATCAATTAGAGGCTTCTTGGGATGAATTATGGCAAGGTTTAGTGTCGTTTCCCCAAAATACGATCATACAATACAAATAAGTAGGAAAAAAAGAAAACTTAAATGCAAAATGAGGAATTTTACATTCAGATTCAGTTTTGTATTTATTTTGGTTACATAGGGAAAGAAATCACATTATTAATGTGATTGAATTATTTAAAACAATAATAATATGATCATGTTATTAATGTGATTCCATTATTTAAAATAATGATAATGTGATCACATTATTGTTTTAAATAACATGATATTGTTATTTAATAATGCAATCATGTTAGGGCTAAATAATTGTCAAGCCATAATTTAAATAATATGATCGTGTTAATTAAATAACATGATTATATTATTTAACATTGCGATTGCTTTATGAAAAATGTCCATGAAATTGTCCCCCAATTCCATGCACTTACCCTTATATAATATATAATATTATATTACATTATTTACTATATATTCCCTGCACCTATAGAGGTTGATATGAGTAAACCTCTTCCATAGAGATGTGATACATTCACTTTACATAACCGCTGTTATATATATATATATATATATATATATATATATATATATATATATATATATATATATATATATACATACATACATACATATACACATATACATATACATATACATATATATCTATATGTATATGTATATATATATATATATATATATACATACATATATATATATATATATATATATATACATACATACATATATATATATATACATATCTATATATATACATACATATATATACATATATATATATACACACACACATATATATACATATATATATATATATATATACACATATACATACATGTGTGTGTGTGTGTGTGTGTGTGTGTGTGTGTATTAGTTATTATATAAATATTGTATAATATATATCATAATATTTTTATATATTAAATGTTAATTATATAATATATATGTTAATATAGTTTATAAATCAATATTATATATTATATATTTCTGTATAATTACTTAAAATTTATAATATGTAATATATAAAATTATAATATTATAATGCATTATTTAGACGGTGATATGAGTAAACCTCTTCCACAAGGATATGATGAGAATGCATATTATGCTTTTCAACATGGCCTTAGGCATTCCACTAATAGATGCAAAATTATAGAAGTTTAAATGTAGAAATAGAAGATGGAACTTTGGAACTGATGGTAATGATATAGAAATAATATGCTTTTGCATAATAAGTAGAGTTTCATCCACTATCATATAATTTAGAGATGTAACATTATTAAATAGTATATTTAGCAAAAATAGGAGTTGGTGGTGGTATACTTAGAGAATGCATCATCACTAAGCATAATATGCATGCATGTAATAGATGGTGTTTTTGTAGCATATATATCCACTTCAAATTAATTATATCAAATTTTTAAACCTGAAATTCCTCTTTGTCACTTCCAAATTTTTTATCACCATTGTAAAAAAATCAATTTCTCCATTACAATCACCAAGGCAAACCCTGATCAATCACAATTGAGCTCCTTAGCTAGAAAATATATAATCCCCCTAGTGGAAACCAAGGGAGTTACAATTTTGACATAGAGATAATGTGCTAAGAGGTTATAATATATTTACATGAAGAATTGTAGACTAAAGCATTACATGGTGATTTAGATCTCAATAGGTTTATACCCATAATTTCTTTATATGAACTATATTATATATTAAAATTATTTATAAATCAATATTATATGCTATATATTTTAGTATAATTACTTTAAATTTATAATATATAATATTATAATATTATATTACATTATTCAATATATATTCCCCACACCTATCTCAGAGATTGATATGAGTAAACCTATCCCACAGGGATATGATGAGAATGCATATTGTGATTTGTAACATGGCCATAAACATTTTATTAATAGATGTAAAATTACAAAAGTTCAAATATAGAAATAGAAGTTAGAACTTTGGAACCAACAGTAATGATTTAAAAATAATAAGCTCTTACATAATAAGTGGAGTTTCATCCATTGTCATATAATTTAGAGATGTAACATTATTAAATAGTATATTTAGGAGAAACAAGAGTTAGTGGTGGTATACTTGAGAATGCATCATCATTAGGCATGCATGGAATAGATGGTGTCTTTGAAACATACATGTCCACTTCAAATTACTTGCATCTAATTTCTAAAACCAAAATTCCTCTTTGTCACTTCTATTTTTTTAATGCCATTGTAACAAAATCAATTTGTCCATTACAATCACCAAGACAAACCCTGACTATCCATAGTTGAACTCCTTATCTAGTGAATACAGAAGCTCACTAATCAAAACCAAGGGAGTCATAGTTTTGACATGGAGATAATGTTTTAAGAGTCTATAATATCTTTATATGAAGAATGCAAACCATTGTAGACTAAAACATTGGATGGTGATTCACATCCTAATAGGTTTGCACCCACAATTTATATGAACTATATTATATGTAAATATAGTTTATAAATCAATATTATATATTGTATACTTTAGTATAATTACTTTAAATATATAATATTATATTACATTATTTGATATATATTCCCCACACCTATTATAGAGGTTGATATGAGTAAACCTCTTCCATGGGAATATGATGGAATTCATATTATGATTTGCAACATGGCCATAGGTATTCCAATAAAAAATGTAAAATTATAGAAGTTCAAATATATAAATAGAAGTTAGAACTTTGGAACCGATAGTAATGATTTAGAAATAATAGGCTCTTGCATGATAAGTAGAGTTTTATCCACATGTTTTGGATATGTAACATTAATAGTATCTAAACATAACCCCTTACATAGGGATATGATACATTCACTTTACATAACCCCTCTTAATATACATATACATGCAGACATGATACATATATCTACACACACACACACACACACACACACACACACACACACACACACACACACACACACACACACACACACACACACACATCATAATATTTTTATATATTAAACATTAATTATATAATCTATATGTTAATCATCAAGACAAACCTTGATCAACCACAATTGAGTTCTTTATCCAGTGATTATAGAATCCCCCTGATAGAAACCAAGGGAGTTACACTTTTAATGTAGAGATAATGTGATAAGAGACTATAATATATTTGCATGAAGAATGCAAGCCATTATAGACTAAAGCATTACATGGTGATTTAGATCCTAATAGGTTTCACCCATAATTAATTTATATGAACTTTATTATATGTAAATATAGTTTATAAATCAATATTATATATTATATATTTTTTGTATAATTACTTTAAATTTATAATATATAATATATAATATTATAATATGTTTTAGCTCAATGTCAAGGTTGAGGGTTCCCTATCCCAATCACTTTTTATTGGAGCTCCAACTGGTTTAGGACACAATGTAGGTCTTAGATCCCCAAAATAATACCAATGAATGGTCACAACTAGCCCGAGAATACCGTCAATGACCACAATAGGCCCAAGAATACCAATGATTAGCCATAATTGGCCCAAGAATACCAATGATCAACCATAATTGACCCATGAATACATAATAATGGGCCACATTAGGATTTAGATAGCATACAAATATATGAACTTGGATGGTACTTAAAACAACCAAGTTACTTTACCAACTCACCCACATCTCATTGGTAATATAATATTATAATATATTATTTAATATATATTTCCCATGCCTATTATAGATGTTGATATGATAAAACCTCTTCCATGGGGATATGATGATCATGCATATTATGATTTTTAACATGGCCATAGGCATTTCACTAACATATGCAAAATTACATAAGTTCAAATATATAAATAGAAATTGGAACTTTGGAACTGATGATAATGACTTATAAATAATAGGATCTTACATAGTAAGTGGAGTTTTATCCACATGTTCTAGATATGTAACATTAATAGTATCTTAATAAAACCCTTTCCATGAGGATATGATACATTTACTTTGCATAACCCCTCATACCAATATACACATAGATACATGCTACATATATCTATACACACACACATTTGTATATATGTATCATGTATGTATGTGTATATAATACTAGTTATTATATAAATATTTTATAATATATATCATAATATTTTATATATTAAACATTAATTATATAATATATATGTTAATCACCAAGACAAACCTTGATCAGTAACAATTGAGCTCCTTATCTAGTGAATATAAATGCCCCTTGATTGAAACCAAAGGAATTGTAGTTTTGATGTAGTCAAATAATGTGCTAAGAGGATATAATATATTTATATTAAGAATTCAAGCCATTGTAGACTAAAGCATTGCATGGTGATTCAAATTTTGATAAGTTTGCACCTAGAATTACTTTATATGAACTATATCATATGTTAATATAATTTCTAAATAAATATTATATTTTATATATTTCAATATAATTAATTTAAATTTATAATATATAATATATACTATTATAATATTATATTACATTATTTAATATATTATATTCCCCAAACCTATTATAGAGATTGATATGATTAAACCTCTTCCACGAAAAATGATGAGAATGCATATTGTGATTTGTAACATGGCCATAGGTATTCCACTAAGAGATGAAAAATTACATAAGTTTAAATTTATAAATAGAAGTTGGAACTTTGCAATCAACAGTAATGATTTACAAATAATAGGGTATTTTATAATAAGTGGAGTTTCATATACATGTTTTGGAAATGTAACATTATTAAATAGTATCTTTAGGAGAAACAAGAGTTGGTGGTGGTATACTTTAGAATGTATCATCACTAGGCATAATAGGCATACATTGAATAAATGGTGTCTTTACAACATATAGGTTTGTGCCCACAATTACTTTATATAAACTATATTATAATATGTTAATAGAGAATTTTATAAATCAATATTTTATATTATATATTTTAATCTAATTACTTTACCTGATAAGTTTGTACCCACAATTACTTTAGATGAACTTATTTTAACATTGCTATGGGTTTGAAGTAACTAGGTTTAATTTTCAATTTACACCTTTCGCTTTCCATAACCCTTCTTACCAATACATACATACATATATGATACATACTTACATACATAAATATATGTGTGTATATAATATTAGTTATTATAGAAACATTGTATAAAATATATCATAATTTTTATATATTGAACATTAATTATATAAAATGTGTTATATTATATAATTTATAAATCAATATTATATACTATATATTTTAGTATAATATATTTAAATTTAGTAATGTTATATAATATTATATTACATTATTTAATATATATATTTTAGTATATCTTTTAAATAAATATTATATATTTTAATATAATATATATAGATATCATTCAATATTAAATATATCACTTGCCTATATTTGCATTCAATTGAAATAGTTGAGGGCCCCCAACGAGTTTGAAATTCTAATTTAGTTTATAAAATGGGGTCCATATAATTTCAACACATTTTTAATATGAAAAAACCATTGAACATGTCTGAACAAATACATATTCTATTTTTTTTTGAACATACACTATAGAGTGCAGACAAATAATAATAATATAGGTTACAAAGTGGCTGAAGCATTGACCATATTTATTACCATCATTTTTATAGATCTTTATTTTTAGGTATTTAATCTCAATAGGATTAAATATATTTTTTACTCTATCTGAAATGTGTGATTTGTTTGTGTTCAATTAGCCCTTGTATTCATTGTTTAACACTTTATGTTATGAAATCATTGAGATTTAGATAGTCTACCTAGACTATTTTTATGAAATGGCTAAGATAATGAAATGATAGAGATTATCATTGTTTAACACTTACTACTATTGATTATTATTTATTACCTTATGTGTGGAAAATTAATAGGGACCCAAACGGTGAATGTTAGGGTAAAGTTGTTATTTTTTAATAATTGTAATCAATAATCTTAGTAGCCAATATATTTAATAGTTTCAGATCTAAAAATATATAGATAATCACCTAGACCAACCAAAATGACCAAATTATAACCTCACAAGGACCTATTAATGTCTAAATGTGAGAACAAAAAACACACAACCCAAAAACACACTGAGATGTTGTAACACTCTAAAAAACACATAGATACTTCTCTTCAATTAAACTTTGATTTCTTAATTAATTTTTGATATATAACATCCATTATAATATCAATTACACTTCGATTGATTGATTTCACTCAGAAAAAACATCATTCTTTACAAACCTTTAAACATGTTGAATAAATTACAAGTTCCAATGCTCCCCCTTAATTTATTCCATTAGTGTCACAATATCTATTACTCCTAAATTCTACCTCAAATGCTTCAAGGTATCCTTCACTAGTGCCTTCATGAAGATATCTAATAGCTAATCTTCAGATCTATAGAATGCTAAATTTATTTCACTATCTTTAACCAACTCACATATAAAGTGATAACTAATCTTTATATGCTCGCTTCATCCATGAAACATTGGATTCTTCATCAATCCAATCCTAGATAAGATTGGGTGAGTTTGTAACTACTGGTCAAGTCTGTAGTTAGGTCTAGAATGGATTGGGTGAGTTTGTAGTTTGCTATATGATTCTATAGCTTTCTAAATATATCAAAATCCTCTATGTAGGATTCCTCATTACAAGTGGAAGATCATCCAAAAGGTATTTATTCTCTATGTAATATTTTATTTTCTGTATGTACACAAAATTAGAAAACTAAACATGCAAAGCATTAGAATAAAGTGATAGAATCAATAATTTAGAATTTACTTGCACTAAGCAAGATAGATCATCTATTTACTATATTAAATATAAGCTAAGATCCTTGCAATGTTCATTCCTAAGAGAGGTAATTGAGAATATATTAAGGAAACTCATGGTAAAAATGAGTCATATTTTAAACTTATCATTTCCCCCACACTTTGCCTTTTTCAAGTTCCTTTGTAAACTAATCTTCTTATCCACTCATAAGTATGATTTTTGGTTTCTAGGCACTAGCTAATGTCATACACATGAAACTCATCAGCCTAATGGTTATCTTGTGCACTGGTGAAACTATTATAGGTTTGCACCATTTGTCTTCAAATCTAAAAATAATCATCTGCTTGAAGAACCCATTTATACTAGTATGGAATAAGAATAAGGAGTGGTGGTGTGAACCACATACCTATCCACATTTATTCTCCTCTTGAGTTGAGGACATAAACAATCATGTCCACTATTGATTGTGATTTTTGGAGGCTCCATTTTAGATTATTTGGGGACATGACCTCCCTTCATTTTAATGGGATTATCATTATATCCTAAAATCTTGTATTAACTATAAATATTGCATCAAAATGTTGTTTGATAAATAAATAAAAATAAATAATGAAATTATACAAATCTTGTAGATAATGATCCTTGATATTTTGATGAAGCAAATAGGTAGCTCTAAAGTTAACTAGTAACATTCTAGAACTAGCAAAAGCATGTCTAATGCATAATCCTATGGTCTTCGATTTCTCTACATATTCATCATGTCTAGATTTCCATGCTAGTTTATTCTTATAGGTCTAGAGAATGGATCTTAAATAGACTTACCCCACATATAAATTAATCATGAATTTATTGTAGTCCCCTAATATCATGTTATATAAATAGAATTCAAATAATAAATCTTGTTGTTCTAGGGTATAATCTTGAAATATGTGTAAAAACATAGAAGGGTCCTCAATATTGTAGGGAATATCACATGATATTATGATCAATTTACACCTATAGAATTTTTCATATAGATATAAACTATAGGAATGGGAAGGATATCTATAAGCCAGAAGATGTTCTCCTATTTGATAGGTAGCTTGGAGACTGACTTCAACTTTTTAGGTTTGATAGTTTTCCTTCTCTAAGTTCTCCCTTATTGTCTAATTTTCTTTTTATAAATTATTATTTTATTGCTTGAGTTTATTTATATTTAAACAAACTTGATTCCATTTATCTAAATAATAATAATTTGAGATAATGGTTTGAAAAACCTATTCAATTGAAGGTTTCAAGGAGGATGAGGCTTGCTTAGAAAGTTGCTGATGAAGGATCAAAGTTTGTTGATGAGAATATATAAGTTGATGTTTAAGAAACAAAATTTCTTCTTTCAGCTTAGTGATGTATATCCAAGATTCTACTATCTCTTCATGAGACTAAGTGACTTTTTATTTAGTCATACTAATTTCATTTATATGTTATAGAGCCATATCTTTAAAACTATCTAAACCTTGAGTTAAGGAAGAATTAAGAATATCCTTATGTTGATATTAGACTAGGAGGTTGGCAATGTCTATAGTTTGATGTCTTATGTGGCCTCAATGTGGATAGTGTAAGAGTAAGTTGTAATTATAGTTTTTATATAGAATTGGATGGTTTTTCTTCCTTAGAGACCATAAAGGCCTTCCCTTTATTTGGTATAGTTATAGTATCACTAGTTGGAGAGGGGGAGAGGTTGTTGCTTCCTGCACTAAAATAACTTCTATTATCAAGTTTTCTTCTTGAATGTATTTTTCAATAAGAACTTCTTTATTAGTTTAGGGATTATTGTTGTGATTGGCTCTTCCTATAATGATAATGTATCTAATGTTGATAATAGATGAAAAGGAAGGTTTTAACATAGGTTAACAAGGTCTACAATGGACTCTATTTCCTCATCATCACATGCTATTAAGAAATTTCTTCACCTCTTTTTGGTCTTCACAGGATAACTAGGTTCCTCAAAAGGAGTATCCTTATTTGGAATAATGATATCCTATGATTATGGATCACTAGATGCTTTAGGTGCATGTGTTGCACTTGCTTAAAGTATGTTTGTAGTATTTAGAGTCAAGTGAGACTGTGAAGTTCTAATTCTCAATTTTCTCTTAGTTGGAGTCTAATTTTGGACATGAGGTGTCATCTAAGATTTATGTTCAGCCACAGGTGTGGCCTATGCCCTGGTCCATCTCCTTTCAATGGATGAAACCTAAAATCTAGAAGAGGAAGCCTCTACTTTTGGTTATGTATTTGGTGTTTCTTTAAAGGCTTCAAGAGGAGGTGATGAAGGTTTTTTGGTTCTATCTCCCCAAAATTTATACCATGCACCATAGCTTTTCTATATAAAATGATGGTATATGATCAAATGAATTATTCCATGGTGTTTTTTTAGAGATGACCTATTGGTGTGCAAATTTTGAATGGCCCCATACAGGTGCAATGTCGGTTGACTCTATGTTGGGTCTATTATCTTTCATATTTGAGATGAAAGATAATCTTCATGGATTCACAACCCATAACACTACATTATCCTTCACAAGTAGATTATATTATGACCCAGAAGACAACAGACCTCTAGGATTATAATAGGGTTTCCTTACTAATACCTTTGGACTTCCCTTAGTAATGTTGTATAGATGTTATATATAATTGTCTATTACCATTAAATTGTGTAATCAACTCATAAAAAATGGTTATTCCTAATAACCTTTTACCTTCTTCAATAATTCCTAATATTTCACTAATTACACTACTCAAAACTAAGATTTTGATGCCCTAAACCATGGTGGTGTCTTATTATAGATGTGCTATAAATTCCTTGACAAAATATTTGTCATATATTTTGAATTTATATAGAAAAGGAAACCATCTAGCTTCCTCAAATACAACTATGGAGATATCATCCTTTATTAATCCTTCTATAGAGTCTGGTTCAGACCTCTTTTTTTGTCCCATGGTAGTTGTATCTATGATCTAGGGGTAAGGGTTAGTATTGTAGGTGAGAAAAATATTGGAAAAGGAAACACAACTCATAGTAAAAATGGAAAGATTCAAAATGGTCTATTTATTAATACTGTCTTAACATCTACTAACATAATCCATAGTAATGATAACACGAAATGTGAGAATTTAGTGAAACTGATTTGGGAAAAGATTTTATCTTCCCACACATAGATTACACCATATAATGGGCACCATTATAGGGTATACTACCTCTATGATTTTGGGTAGATTAGTTCCATGCATCATCAAAATTAAAAAAACTATGTACAAAATATCTACAACTTAAAATAAGGAACAACTATTAGTTAGGAAGAAACTTTTGTGGCGTGGGAAGCAGTAGGGGGATAAAGATTTGCATGGATGCACCTATTTTTTGGTTGCCAACTATAGTTTTGTATCGAATCATATTTATTTATTTAATTTCAAACAACCTTTTTTAATGTAAAGTACTCCTAATTTTTTTAGCAACATAAATTGCTCAAAATTTTAAACAACATGGAACTAAAAATTAGGAAAAACACTCTAATTTCTTAGCATCACCCCCTCAAAAATAATTAGTGATCCCCCAACATGGGACCCCTGTCCACGAACTTCCATGTCATCATGACTTGGGGTGCTATGAACTAGGTAGGTAGGCAAATGGTGCATGTGGATTAAAGCTAACATGACACCTTTTTTATTCACCACATTTCCACATCACTAGTCGATTCTAACATGACCTTTATTTTGACGTTATACAAGACATCCATAGTCTAAATTTACTTAAATCACCTCTTCAATGTGGTGAATATACATGAATCAAAGTAATTGATACTAACCTAATATAGACAAATAAATTACTTAACTTACCTAATCATACTCATAGTTTTTTCTTTTTTCTTGCCACCAATTCTAAATAGAAAAAAAATGCATGAGTTAGTCTTAGGAAATGTATACTATTGATCACAATGGTGAAATAATTACTTAGAATGAATTGATAGAATTATATTATTGTTTGGTTTTATATTTTTTTCCCTTGACCAACCATTCATGGTTTTCAGGTCAAGGCTCTTTTTTCAATAAATGATCAGCCAAGAAACTAGTTTTTTGATCAATATTACCAATAGTATCCTAAAAAGGATTTTCACTATTGAAGATTTTCCTTTTTTATTATATATATATATATATATATATATATATATATATTTCTTCCAAGGAGTTGTCCCCTTCTTATTTTTACACATTTAGACCATCGAGGAGTTGTTATTATGGAAGAACTAGGTTCTTCCATGAAAACAACTTTATTTTTGATATTTTTAACAAATTAATTCCTCCTTGTTGAAAGGCTTATAGTATAATTTGATTATATTCCCATTCACCAATAAAATCTTTTGATTCTCATCTAATTGTAGTAGTTGAAGTGATTCATTATCAAAGACTTTTTATATTTGGTATGGGCATAACCATATTTTTTTCAATTTTCCCTTGAATTGATGAAATATGGAGTCAAAAAAGAGTGCCTAGTCCCCTTCATGAAATTTTCTCTCTTTGATGTGGATAGCATGCTACAATTTTCTTAGAAAAACTTAAATGCCCATACCTCAATTTCTAGAGTCTAGATGTGTCTTTGATGACTATCTTTAAGGTTTCTTGATGTAGTAATATTTTACTCTTGAGAGGATCAATTTACATCTTTAGAAGAAACATAATATTCCTTGTCATTTGAATTTTAGCTATAATGTTCTTGCTTCCACAAAAACACACACAACGAAACAACACACTAAGATGATACAACATGAAAAAAAGATAGAGATACTTCTCCTCAATTACACTTTGATTTCTTGATTTCTTTCTGATATAAAAATGGTTTATGAGTGACTCTATTTAAAGAGGTCTTATTTCTATATTTAGAAAACCTATTAAATATGATTTAATAAAAAAAATTAATACTTACTACATCAAAAAAATATCATGCCTTACAAGCATTTAATGAGGGTGGAATCAATTACAAATTCCAATAAAATGCTCTTTCCACTTAGAATATGGTGAGATTAAGGAATATATAATTTAAATAGAGTAATTATAACATTGATTCATAATTAAATATATATGTTTGATGCATGAGATTAAATTGGATATGGTGAGATCACTTAAAACCATTTACATGTTCATAGTAATTAATAATTTAGGATAATTAATATAGTTAATTGTCCCATCGGATGTCAAAATCTTATTCGAGTAACCTCATTGATGGAACAAATACCAATTAGTCAAATTATAAGAAATAAATCCTTGTTTAAACACTCTCCAATCATATTAAAGTAATGTGAGATTAATATGGTGTTATTTGAATGATTAATCTTGTGTTAAGATGCCAATGCCTAATATCAAGATCATGTTAAATTAATGTGATAGAGATTAAAATGTTGACATTAGAGTGATTCATATTGTCCCAAAGTGTCAATGATGGTATGATTTTAAAGAATTTAATCAAGGTTTCATTCATGACTAGACATGTCATCATGAGGAGTGACAATGTTACCTATTTTTAATTTATAAATAGACTATGAACTATTTGTGTTTCAACATTAGTTTTATTATCCAATTGTAAATGATAAAACTTAAAATAAAATGACAATTAGCTTTGAAATTAATCTAACACGTTTGAAGATTGATATCAAAGTACATGTGTAGATAACCATACCATATTGTAGTGTTTTTTTGGTTGCAATGAATAGCCACTCAATAGGATTAATGGTGAGTTTTTTGTATTCTGAGTGATTATGTTATATATTCAGTAATCACACTTTTAGGAAGTATACTTTTTCACATACGAAAGAGTCTTAATTTTGAGAAAATTGTGATAATAATCATGAAGTCATTATGGAGATGGAGATTCTACTTTCGATTAAATTTTAATGATGAAAATAATATTTTAAATCCCAACATGATAAATTTGAAGCCCAACATGAGAAATTTGAAGCCCAATATGATATGGTCAGAAGACGTTAAAAATAGTCAATATTATGTAAATTTTGGCTCCATATTATTTTTTATTATAATTGAATATTTTATTATTACTATGTAAGCACCATTGATAGTGAATATAATAAATTTCAATCTATTAAGTGACCCTAGCTCCACATTAAATTGAATTCAACTTTTTTTAAAATTATTTACTTACTGCACATTTAACTTGTATTTGAAAATTTATGTTTTAATTTCATAGAAGCCTTGAAATCCTATTAAATTTTTGTGCTACTCATTAAGCATAATTTTCAGCTAGTTGTTACTCTAAAATTATTATTTAAGAGGAATAAGTCACTGTTAATTAAGGTTTCATGGCTTCCCTACTTGCATTCTCTTAGTTATAAAATAACATTTTAGAATCACTAATTCATCATTCAAGGGACTATAATAAAGAATATGGTTTAAATTTATTAATTTTTAGGCTCTCTAAACTGCCCTTGGTAGTAAAAAAAAATTAAAATTATTTAAAAAAAAAGAGATGTAATAAATATTTCCAAGTTTTGAAGTTAATATGCAGCATGGCAAGATAACAACCCTGATTTTTTGTGAGAGCAACATAAAATGAATTGTGAATGGGGTCAATGCATAGAAATCTATAAAATTTCATTAGAAATTATATTAAGTGGCAATGGCCTAGCTTTGGCATGGGAAATAATGAACCCTACTATGATGCCCAATACAAGCAGCCCTAGGGCACCCTTGATCGCACTCAGGTGCATTTTTATAGTGCATTTATGCAAATTTTTGAGTCATGGTGTACACAAGGGGAAAATGGTGGTTTGTCACATGTTTTCCTTGTATAGGAACTCAAAATTGATGTTTTTAAACATCACAAGAACCATGATCTAGTACACATAAAATTTGGAACCAATGATATGTTTACGTGAAAAATGTCACTAAATTGTTTATTTTCTATGAGTACATTTATGCATTAACTATGTATATCCATAACTTGATTGTCCCCCACACACCATGGCTATATCAAGACCCCTGTAGTGACCATTCCAATAAACATTTAAGGTATTACAATACCATTCAAGATATCTTCTAAGAGATACCTTGAAATAACATTCCAATCATATGCATGTTCAAGGTATCTACTAGGAAAACCCTTGAAACTCCTACAAAACCCTTCAAGGTATCTCCTAGAAGATACTTTTAAGGAAATTATCATATAATTAAAGGTACCTTGAAGGAATCTCCTGGGAGATACCTTTCAAACATACATAAGGGTACCCTTGAAAGTATTACAAGGCCCTTCAAAGTATCTTATGTTATTTATATTCTAGAATTATTAATACCATGTTAGTTTGTGGAATCGTTGAACATGCACATGAAATGAATTTTATTTTAAGGTATCTCCTAGGAGATACCTTAAAATAAAATTCATTTCATGTGCATGTTCAACGATTCCACAAACTAACATGGTATTAATAATTCTAGAATATAAATAACATAGGGGCTGCTAAATTTTGGCAAGGTGGTTGTATAGGTTGTTCATGAATATCTTTATGCATTACCTTTGTATAGACATAAATTGATTGTCTATCTCACACCACAGTTATACCAAAACCCTTGTAATGACAATTTCAATCAACATTGAAGGTATTACAAGGCCTTTCAAGGTATCTCCTAGGAAAACCTTGAAAGAACATTCCAATCATGTGAATGTTCAAGGTATCTACTGGAAGAACCCTTGAAGCTATTACAAAACCCTTCAAGGTATCTCATAGAAGATACCTTGAAGGAAATTTTAGTATAATCAAGGGTACCTTGAAGGTATCTCTTAGAAGATACCTTTCAAACATGTCTGAGGGTACCCTTGAAGGTATTACAATGCCCTTCAATGTATCTTCTAGGAGATACTTTGAAATAAAATTCCAATCATGTGCATATTTAAGTATTCCATAAAATAACATGGTGTTAATAATTTTGAAACATAAACATCATATCATAAGATAGAATAAGATATAAAATAGATTAAACACTACACACTAGGCATATGTAAATGAATCTTACAAAAACTATAACCTAACTAGTTTATTAATCTCTATCCCACATTAAAACCATATTTTATCACATCAAAGCACTATATTTTGATTTTTACATGGATCTATCTCTTCACATTTCAACCTTTAAACATACAAAAGAAAAGACTATTGGCATTATTATATCTATTGATTAGCTTACAAGGCTAAATACATATGAAAGATCATATAGTCTATGGAGGAGGTACTAAAGTTTAGCTAGGATGTTGTGTAGGTTGAGGCTAAATATCTTTACATGTTATCTTTGAATATCCATAACTCAACAATCCTCTGTATTTCATGGTTATATCAAAAACCTTATAATGCACATTGCAATAAACATTAAAGGTACTATAAGTCCCTTCAATGTATCTCTTATGAGATACCTTGAAAGAACATTCAAATCATGTGTATGTTCAAGGTATCTACTAGGAAAACCCTTGAAGGTCATACAAAACCCTTTAAGGTATCTCCTATAATATACCTTTATGGACATTGTAGTATAATCAAGGGTACCTTAAAGGTGTCTCCTAGAAGATACCTTTCAAACATGCATTAGGGCACCCTTGTAGGTATTAAAAGGTACTTCAAGGTATCTCCTTAGAGATAGATTAAAGTAAAATTCAAATCATGTGCATGTTCAAAGATTCCATAAATTAATATGGCAATAACAATTTTAGAACATAAATAATTTAATCTAAGATAGATTAAGATAAAACAAAATAGAGTAAACAATATGCACTCCTAAAGGCAAGATAGACTTGGGAGGTACTTGACCTGCCAAAAGGAAAAGAGGTCATAGGAGTTAAGTGGATTATAAGACTTGATATTTTCACTAAAATATTGTCAAAATACATTTTCATTCACTTAAGAAGAATGTTAGGGGTCAATAATGTAATAAAATTAAGGTTAAAAGGATTTATGTAGGCTCTATACTCCAATAGGCTAGCTTTAGACTACAACAAGATAGCTCCAGACTTTAATAGGCCATCTCCAAAATATAATAAGCTAGCTTCAAACTCCAATAGCCTAACTAGGGAATTTAATAGTCTAGCTACAAACTTTATCAGGATGGTTATAGAATTCAATAGTCTAGATATAGACTTTAGTATGAACTTTGGTAGGGTAGCTATGGACTTCAACAATCGAGCTACATACTTCAATAGTCCAAATATAGAATTTAAAATTTCCATCTATGGGCTTCAATAGGGTAGCTATGGATTTCAAAAGGGAAGCTACAAACTTTAATAGTCTAGATATGAACTTCAATAGTGAAGTTACAAACTTCAGTAGTGAAGATCTAGACATGCATAGAATGATTTTGAATGGATATAGGTAGGTAAATAAAAGTTACAAAGATATTTTAAAGGATGAGAAAATTCCTATAAACCATGGTAGGAAGGTTGAAAATAAGGGGGAGTGTTAAAATATTATTCTTTCCCTATTTTCCTCACCTACCTAGCCAACTCTCTAAACCTCTACAACAAGGGCATTTAAGCCACCAAACAAACTAAATGCATAGTAATTTATATTTAAATTTTTGGGAGCCATTTGGCTTTTAGAGATAAACAAGGAAGTCGGTGGAAAAATTAGAAGGTAGTATACATAAAAATAGATAAGATAATAAAATATAAAGTGAAAGGAGTAGAAAGAAGTTAGAGTAGCTTCACATGAAAGAGAACTAGGTAGAGGATATTCAAAAGAAATAACACCTGAGAGAAGTGGCAGAGGATATTTAAACATAGCAATAACTAGAGAGAGAGAGAATCTATGAGTGAGTAGAGCCTGGGAAGATTATTCTAATGCAACATAAGTCTATAGAAAATAGTGAAAGTATTTTTTTGACATCAAAGGACAAACTAATTTTTGTAAGATATTTGTTATAGCTATAAATATAAGTTTATTAAATTAATGTAATCATTTTAATAATAAATAAGATAAATGGATTAATATGAAATCAATTGATGTTAGTATATATAGTTTTTAAGGCCTATGTTGTTTGGTCTAGACCAGGTTAGTCTCAAGTTTTTATAAAAATAAAATGTGTAGGCCTAGGTGGGAAATAATGATAAACATCTCTTAAAAGATACCTTGAAGGTATCTCCTAGTAGATACCTTTCAAACATGCATAAGGGTTCCCTTGAAGGTATTACAAGGCATTTCAAAGTATCTCCTAGGAGATACCTTGAAATAAAATTCTAATTATGTGAATGTTAAAGGATTACATAAAATAATATAGAATTAATAATTCTATAATATAAAATGCATAATATAAGATATAAAAAACTAAAACAAAATAGAGTAAACACTGGACACTAGGCATATGTAAAATAATTTTAGGAAAACCATAATAGAACTAGTCTATTAATCTCTATCACACATCTGAACCATATTACATTACAATATAACACTATATATAGCTTTTTACATGGCTCTATCACTTTACATTCTGGTCCTTCAACATATAAAATGAAATAATCTTGGAAATCTTATATCTATCACTTGGATAACAAATCCAAATACATCCAAAAGATCATATAGACTATAGAGGTGGTGTTAAATTTTGGATAGGTGGATGTGTAGGTTATTTTTGCTCACTATGTGCCTTTGTATCTAACTTTATCTTCTAAAAAATTACCTAAAGCTCATGCAGTGGAATGAACTTAGGTTTTTCTATGATTTGTGTAATAATGAGTTCAACGTATGATAAATCATGCTTGAGAATTTTCTAATTATCTAGTACTTATCGCACCATGGTAAAAAAAATATGCAGTTGGAATCTAAATGGCCATCATATTTTTCACATCTTTTTTTTATAATGGTAAGGAAGTCTCTAGTATTTGACAACTTAAACTAGATATCTAACACAATACCATCTAACCTATCTATGGTCATTTTGGATAGAATAGCCACAAATGTGTTTCACATTGTCTTGTTATACCACACCAAGAGCTTCTTTATCATGGTATCCCTAGAGTCTAATAAATTTTGAAGTGTATAGGTCATTTCTTCTCTAGTAGCCATTTGATCACTCATTATAACTTTAACTTTATTTGCCATTATGAACTATGGTTTTGTAGTATCCAAGGATTTATCAAGGAGATTGATGAGCTTAGAATATGGATCATTATTGACATGTTATTTCCCTCAATTCATCTCTCTAAGGATATTATCTTATGCAAATCATAGATTGTTTAGATAGCTATTACATGGAAAGTAGATATTTATCTTGTTTATATTGAACCAAAGACTAAGCCTTTACTTTGTCATTAATATCTAATACATAGCATCTTTTAGTGATTTCTATTGTGAAGAATTCTTAGGAAGAAGACACAGGTGATGTATAGTGAGTTTCAATTTTGATTTCCATCTAGCAAAACTATGAACTCACATATAATGAATCTATGGACTCTACATGCTTATTTATACGAACTCCATAGGCATGTTCCTACTGACTCTACAGGGTCAATTATATGGATTATGTAAAGACAAAGCTACAAATGGGGAAGCTAACTACTAGATAAGATGAGAGAGAATCATTCTAGTTGGAGTCAAATGAGGTAAATACTCACCTATTATTTTGTAGGATTTTCTTTTGATAAAGTTGTATATATTTGGATCTTAGGACTATTATAGGATAGTATATCTATTTCATCAAAATAATTGGATCTCTTAGAAATCTAATCTCCTATCTTTAGATGAGTAAATTGACGAGGGAATCCTATCTCTTTGCATCTTATTTTGAGTTGATTGTATTAGCATAAGATGTAAGACTTTTGTTATTAAAAATATAATAGATGAAAGATGCGTACAAGCATATTACAAGTTTTAGATAGATTATAATCATTTTAGTTTTATGAATTATCACTTTAGTTTCTAGCATTGATTAATCTTTATTCCTGAGTCCAAGAGGAGCAAAGGCCCACTCTCCTTGGAACTAGGAATTATGTATGGTACTTATGTTATGTTATATTAACTCTTTATTATAACTAATCAGAATCTTGCTAATGTTTGCATTCATTCATAAAACATCAAAATAAAGTCACAATTCAAAAGGCATTTCCTCATTCTAAAATCATTTACTTTCTAAGTAAAGTGTGTTTTCTTTTACAACAAATATGTGAAGCAAATTTTCTTTTTAAGTTAAACATCTCCATTTTCATGCAAACATAAATAGGAGTGTGATTTTACTTTCAAGCAAAAGAGAGGATTCATTTGATTAAATAGTTACATCTTTTCCTTTTCAGAAAAAGAGTGAATCAAGTAGTTTAAGATGCATTTATTTAATTAGTCAAAGTTAGAATAGGACCATCAAACACCCCCACAAGTAGACTTCTAGATCTACCATCCTACACCATACTATAGATAGCTTTGGACACCATCCTTGGTTGATAAGACATCAATTAAACATTGATTAAATGAGAATTTGAATGACACTCATCATTTTTGGTGTTGTTTTCAGGGAATAAGGTGTTATTAAGGTAATAATTATTGGTCTAGAGTGAAAAATAGAAAAAATTGTAAAAACAATAAAATCCAAAAAAAAATCAATAAATTGATGTACCATCCTAGAGATTCTAAAGGATGATTCATCACAAAATTCCCACCAAGAACACAAGTTTAAACTCCTTCAATATCTCTAAGTAGTGAACCAGAAGTTACGAGTGAAACCTATCTACAAGAATCTTTAGAAACTTGGATAGAAACTAGGCCATTGCCACAAGCAAACCCCATAGGACAATTTCCTTAGGATAAATCTCTTACAGGAATACATTATTTAAAAATTGCCAAGGACTTAGAAGAAGCATTTCAAAAATCCATAGCTGAATAAAATTTTGAGAATTTTGAACAACCCATAACTGATACCATAAATATTCAGTGGGAAGATCGTCCCAACTTTGAAACATCATCAAAAGAAGAAAATATGGCTTTCCAACAAAACCCACAAAATCAACAACTTGCACAACTAGGAAGGACTTTTTACTTTCCTATTTTTTTAGATCCTAATGCTCAAACCCCCATGAAAAATATTTCACCAATCAATCTACCAAATTTCTAGGGAAGATCTATAAAAGATCCTGATCAATTCCTATTTGACTTTAAGGTGCTAGGTCAAACTTATGATTACACAATAGATAGCTAGAAATAAAAACTATTTCTCTCTACACTTAAAGATGTAGCTATCAGATGGTTCATAGGTTTACCTGGTGATTCTATTATAACATGGGATGACATGGAGACAAAATTCTTAAACAAGTATCAAGATTACTCTCGAATGTGAGAAAGAAAAGAGGATTTCTTCCAAATGAAACAGAATGAGGATGAATCTTTAGAGGATTATTTGGATAGATTCATGTTCACTCATAAAAGAATCAATTATCCACTCACTGAAGAAGTTCAAAAATTGGTTTTATTAAAAGGGTTGGATGAAGATACTAGAGATGCCTTAAATCTGATGGGAGGTGGAGATATAAATAAGTTGGCTTTCAATCAGATTTTTGAGCTTTATACCAACTACTCTCAAACAAAATCTATGTGGTTTGATGATATAGACAATTACCTCACCACATGGAAGTTTCCTTTGTAATTTTTACAAAAAAGAAAAGAAACATTTAATCAAAGAAAGTTATTTTAAATGGATTAACAAAATGCTATTCAAACTTGGACCTGACCATGTGTTTTGTAGGTGTGTGACAAATGTTGAAGCTTATGATATCATCTAAGCTTGTCATGATGAACCAGGAGGAGGTCATTACTTAGCTTAAAGAACCATTCACAAAATCCTAGGAGCAAGATAATATTGGCATCACCTTCATCAATAAGTAAAAAGATATGTCAGACACTGTGATACTTGTTAGAGAATTAGATAGCCTATTCTTTTAATAGAGATGCCTCTACACCCTCATCCTCAATTGGTTTTAGAACTATTTGAGAAATGGGGAATTGATTTTATAGGTCATGTGGATTCTCCTTCTAGAGGAAAAGAATATCTCCTAGTATGTACAGACTATGTGACCAAGTGGGTAGAAGTGGAAGTATTAACTCATGCAAGAGAAGAGATGGTAGCTAATTTCTTATATTTCAAAATCATGCAAAGATTTGGTGCTCTAAGGGAGATAGTCTTAGATCAAGGATTGTAGTTCATGTCAAACATGATAAAGCACTTCATGTAAGTATATCAAACTCAACACATAAAAACATCTCCATACCATCCATAGGCTAATGTTCAAGTTGAAGTCACCAACAGAGAATTGAAAACCATTTTAACCAAGGTTTTTAAATCTAGTAGAAAGTATTGGGAATTGCATTCTACATGTAAAAATCAACTAGCATGGAAAAGTAGATTTGAGAAGTATACAAATCATGATAAGATTATAGGATTGTGAATCAGACCAGCCTTTCCTATCCCCAAATTGATCAGAAAGAATTTTAACTGTGCTTATTTAAGTGATGAAGTTAAAACTCATTATTTACAATATTTATATGATTGTGTTGTTTCTTTTAATTTGTTTTCAAGATAGAATTTTGATTTAGTGGTGACTACAAGTGTGAAAAGGTGGGACCAACTTTTAGTGCCTCTTAGAAGATGAGAGGTCATGTATCCAAATAACTTAAGATGGAGTATGAGGAGAGCTACCTCAATTTTGGAAATCTTAATAGAGGTAATAAACTATGGGGGAGAAAAGAAATGGATTGGCATGAGATATAGACCCCCTTTGTTGATCATACTTATTCTAGGATGGCAGAGTTGGGCTCCACAATCAGAGGAGCAATTCAATACATAGAAACAAATGATTTTAGAACATCAAGGGTTTATAAGCAATTTAGACAAGCATATAATAGATGAATTTGATGACTATGATTTGAGTTAGATTTTGGGAAGTAGATGCAAGAGCTATGAATGAAATTGAATTTTTACAATGGGACTTGTAAAAGGTAAAGCCTGAGGGAGATGATGAGGTCAAAATATGGTTCATTATTGACATGTTGTTTCCCTAAATTCATCTCTCTAAGGATATTATCTTATGAAAATCATAGATTGTTAGATAGATATTACATGGAAAGTAGATATTTATCTTGTTTATATTAAACCAAAGACTAAACCTTTACTTTGTCATTAATGTCTAATACATAACATGTTTTAGTGATTTTTGTTGTGAATTATGCTCAAGAAGAAGACACTAGTGATGTATAGTGAAAGTTTAATTTTGATCTCCATCCAAAACACTATGAACTCACACAAAATGAATCTATGAAATCTATAGGCTTGTTTCTACAGAGTCCACAAGCACATTCCTACTGACTCTGTAGGGTCAATTCCATGGATTCTGTAAAGACAAAGCTATAAATGGGGAAGTCAGTGGCCTGATAAGATGAGAGAGAATCATTCCAGCTAGAGTCAAATGAGGACAATACTCAGCTGCTATTTTGTAGAATTTGCTTTTGATAAAGTTGTATATATTTGGATCCTAGGACTATTATAGGATAGTATATCTATTTCATCAGAATAATTAAATCTCTTGGAAATCTAATCTCATATCTTTGGATGAGTGGATTGACTAGGAATCCTATCTCTTTGCATCTTATTTTGAGTTGATTATATTATCATAAAATGTAATACTTTTGTTATTAAAAATATAATAGATGAAATATACGTACAAGCATATTACAGGTTTTAGATAGATTATAATCATTTTAGTTTTATGAATTATCACATCAATTTCTAGAATTGATTAATCTTTGTTCCTGAGTCTGAGAGGAGCAAGGGCCACTCTCCTTGGAATTAGGAAATATGTATGGTACTTATGTTATGTTATATTAACTCTTTGTTATAACTAATCAAAATCTTGCTAATGTTTGCATTCATTCATAAAACATCAAAACAAATTCATAGTTTAAAAGGCATTTCCTTATTCCAAAGTCATTTCCTTTATAATCAAAGTGTGTTTTCTTTTACATAAAATGTGTGAAGCAAATTTCCTTTTTAAGTTAAACATCTCCATTTCCATGCAAGTGTAAATAGGAGTGTGATTTTATTTTCAAGCAAAATATTGGATTCATTTGATTAAATAGTTACATCTTTTCCTTTTTAGAAAAAGAGTGAATCAAGTAGTTTAAGAAACATTTCTTTCATTAGTCAAAGTTATAATAGGACCATCAAACAACTACACAAGTAGACATTTAGATTTATCATCCTACACCTTACTACAGACAGCTTTGGACACCAGCCCTGGTTGATAAGACATCAATTAAACATTGATTAAATGAGGAGTTGAATGACACTCGTCAGTGATACCTACAATAAAGTATTACTTGGGCTATATGCTTAACTTGATGCAAAATAGTATCCATGACCTATATATATATTATTCTATTACTTTTTAGATGGATTCCATTTTAATGTAGATAGACTACCCTACATGGATAAAATACATCTCAAATTTTGAAAACTTTGCACTACACAGTACTTAATTGGATGGATGTGGCATTGATTAAGATAGAGCCATTGAAGATGTATCCTTTGATTATAGATATTCATCCTTGCATTGGTATATGATCTTATAAAGTTACAAGGGTGGTATGTATGCAATAGTGTTGATGACAAATCTTTCTTATAGGCATTCTAATCTATCATGGCTTCCTAGACTAGCCTCAACAATATGCACAAATGGGCTTGATATCCTATGATTTGTAAAATATCAGCATTATCAGTGACATTCATGTTTACCTTAGTGTTTGCGATCTGTGATTGAATCTCATTGCTAGGCTACTCTATTTTCACTATGTGTCCTTGCATTTGAAGTTTGACAAAATAATTCCAAACAAATTGGCTTTGCCAATCCAAAATATTATCCCTCACATTTTCTCTATCATTTTAATATTCATGAAATGTAACATCCTTCTCTTCTAGACTTCTATAATAGGGGCACTTAAACCACCAAACAAATTAAATGCATAGTAGTTTAAATTTGAATTTTTGAGAGCTGTTTGGCATTTGGGGATAAATAAAGAAATAGGTGTAAAATTCAAAAGGTTGTAGACAAAAAAGAGATAAGATAATCAAATAGAAAGGGGAAGGAGTATAATAGAAGTTAGCATAGAAACACTTGAATGACAACTAGGTAGAGGATATTCATGTGTGACAACACCTAAGATAAGTGGCAAAGGATATTTCAATGTAGTAGTAGTCAGAGAGAGAATCCAATAGTGAATAGATCCTAGAGATATTCTTCCAATGTAATGATAGTCTATGTAAAATAGGGAAAGTAATTTGTTGACAATAGAGAGTAGAAGAGCACAAACTAATTTTTGCAATAAATTTATTACAACTGTAGGTATAAGTTTATTTAGTTGATGTAATCATTTTAAGAATCACTATGATAAATGCATTTCTATGATTTTAGCTTCATACTCTACTTTCCCCTTTTTTATGGTTATTTCATGATCATTTTAGTGCATTTACATCACTTGTGTACAACTAAAACTTAGTCATTATTTGTAGTTTTTAAGGCTTGTGCTTTTTGGTTTGGACTAGTTCAGTGGTCTTAGTTTTTCATAAAAAAATAATGTGTAGGCCTAGGTGGGAAACAACAAACAATATATCCTAGAAGATAATTTGAAGGACATTGTAGTAAAATCAAGGGTACCCTGAATGTATCTCCTAGGAGATAATTTTAAAACATGCTTAAGGGTAACCTTAAAGTTATTACGAGGAACTATAAGGTATCTCCTAGGAGATACCTTGAAATAAAATTCTAATCATGTGCATATTCAAGGATTCTATAAACTAACATGTTGTTAACAATTTTAGAACATAAACTTCATAATATAAGATATACCAAGATAAAAAAAATAGATAAAGCATTTCACACTATGCATACACAAAATAATATTAATAAAACCATAACAAAACTAGTCTATTAATCTCTATTGCACATCGAAACCATATTCCATTATAGTAGAGAACTATATATAGCTTTTTACATGACTATGTCTCTTCACAGTGCACCCTTTTGGCATAAAAATCAAATATTATTGGCATTCTTATTTATATCACTTATATTACAAGGCCAAATACATCCAAAATATTTTATATGTAGACATCTAATTTTGTCCACAACTGGCCTCCGACTGGACTTAAAAATGATTCCTACCAACCGTTAACAATCAAGCCTAAGAATCATTAAACATCCCAATTTTGTTTGTGCATCATTCATAAAATCTCAAAAATCATGTTGAGTCATCCCTATTTGGGATATTGGCCCATATGCAATAATAACCTCTCACAGATTCATTCATAATCACTTTGCCATAACAACTATCAATTTAGCCTATGGACTTATTAAATGGGACACTTGATCAAATCTCAAAAGAGCTAAAATACCAATCAAAATAAATCATCTAATTAAACAAGATTAAATGCTTTGTTGAATTATCCATATGAAAGTAATGAATTTTTAAAAATGAAAATTCCAAAAATAAAAATATCAAGCCTTTCATCATTGCTTTCATGAGTTGTCAAGCTCTTCCAAAATGTCAAAACCTAAAAAAATATAATTTGAGATCCACACCTAGTCATTGAAAATCATAATTACATGACAACTTTTAACTCAATTAGAGTTAGTCTCAACTCATCTAGTCTTAGTTTGAACCCATTTCATGTTTAAACTCAACCTTAACTCACCTTGGGTGAGAGTTAATTCTTAAGGCTATAAATATAATTCCATGCCTATTGATTTCTATGTTATTTTGGTGTAAAGTTATTATGCACAAATATATTCAAAAAGCTCTCTTATCATAGTGTTATAATGCCTAAATTCCTTTCAATTAGTGTTTCCATGCTCAAATTTTAAGCCAAGAAATCAAAACCAAGGTGTTAAGGAAAGGTGAAGCCAACAAAGCTCCATTGATTAAGATTTCTTGATGCACAAGTCGAGCAATCCATTCAAAAAGACATTTGGAGATCCATTGAAGGTAAAACAAGGTGTTCTTTTATGTTTTAGTTGTATTTTCATATGCATGCTTTCTACCTATGCTCTCCCTAGTGTCTAGGCTAAAGGTATTAAGATTTTAGTATGTTTATTTGAGTTTTCTTTCTTGGAATAACAAAAGACTAACCTCCCCTCCATGTATTCCTTGTCAACATGTTGGCATGCCTGATGGGACCTAAACCCCATAAATTTGTTACCAAGGCCTTTTAGGACACCCTTATAACAATTTTATTGTCAAAATCTAAGATTGCTTATCAAAACAAGTGAAATTTGAAGTCTCAAGGATGGTTTTTTGGAAGTCATGAAGTTACTCTATGCATTCACATTTTTTATCTATGGAATCATGATATTACACAATATTTTTACTTGCACAATCATGCTTTTATCATATTTTATGCATTTTTGCACTAAGTATTATGTTTTTACTTCTAACTATTGAGGTTTTTGCTAACTATTTATGTTTGTAGGGAAAATCATGATATTATATATCACAACTTTTAAAGTCATGATATTGTGTTAAAGTTCATGATATTGAAATATTACAACTTCACAAGTCATGATATTACCATAATTTCTATGGTTCTATGTTAAATTCCATGGAATTGTACTTAACTATTATGATATGCTGCTAACTATCTAGTTTTACAAGGTAGACTTATCATATTGATTTAAGTTTTTTTAAATTTTTTCCTTTATTTATATGTTATTATCATAATAGTAGTGATATTTTTCTAATAATTTGTTTTACAAGCAAGTTGTGGTATTGTGATAATAGTTGTGGTTTTTTAGGATTAATCATGGTATTGCTATGTGTTTCTATGGTTTTACACTCTATGTAAAATATTGGAATCCCAAGAATAAGATTTGAGAAGTCATTTATCCACTCATGATTTGATTATATGCACAAGGACCCCCTAACTTATTTTTCAGGATCCAAAGGCCAAAAGAAGATGATTTCAAACACTCTAAAGTTGAAAATTTTACATTTCAAATTATTATTTTAAAAATATTTTTATTTAAGTCATTCTTATTTTTTAAAGTTTTCAACAACAAATGCCAAGGGGATCAAACTTCATCACATAATTTATTTTTGGTGCTATAAAACTAAACTCTCACATTAGTTACATACTCACAAGATTTTTTGTTCTTATGTTTGTTTGTTGAAAGTATTTGTTTAGCAAGATGAGTGATGCGTGTATGCTCTCCCTTGTCCCCTTTAGGAACTCGAGTGACCAAAAATGCTCATTCTTTGCCTTTGTAACTTTGGTCCAAAAGCATGGAAGAAAAGTCACTAAGTCCCTCTTCAAAATTTGTATGATTTGGGTGACCCCAAAATGACCCTAAATTCCTTCCACTTGTCTTTATTTCATGAATTTTGGATTATGGGTAGGAGTTCATCATCTCCTCATAGGTTCTCTAGGGAAGTGTTGACCTAGGAATTTATCTCTCAACATCATTTAAACCCCACTCTATGGTAGGGTATATAAATTATGTATGACCTACTTGGATGCTTATTTTGAGAAATTAAAACAAGCTCCATTAGTGGTACTCAACCTTGGAACGTAGGGGAAACTCAGACATTACACTACATTGATCAATTGATGAATGTAGTGGTTATGAAAAGGATAATAAATTTGACAAAAATTTAGTTTATTTCAATACAAATGACTTGATTGTGCCTTAGTGTTTGCCACAAGTATGATACCATATGGAAATGAATAAAAATTTATCATTTAGACAACCCCACTTGTCACAGACATACTATTAATGAAAAGAAAGTATCCTAAAGTTTCATGTCATTGTACAAAATCTTGAGAGAAGAGTTGGCTTAAAAACCTTACTATTCATGCATTTTTACTTTTTGGATTAACAATTTAAAAATCCTCTCAAGAGTAAGTATATAGATGTAATTCAATAGTACAATGAAACCTTATTAGTTTTAGCATTTAGAACACTACACTTACATGTTTTTATCATTTTATCCTTTCTACTTGAAGGTCCTTGAATCGAATATATTTTTTTATCATACCATGTACAAAATGTGTCCTGTTTACACATCACTCCTTTATTTAAAGAGTCATTATGCCATGCATTTGACACCACACATTTTCCTTAGTTTTTTTGTCAAACTTTTTGTGTGTATCACTTGTTTGAAAGGGTGTCATTACACTAGCCAATTAATTTCAAGTATTGTGCCTTATATTTATTTGAAACAAAAAAATTTACATATCTTTAGGTCACTATAGCATCTTTAAACTTCTAAAATTGTTTTAAAGACTTGTTAATTTATGTCCAAATTCCAATTTCAAAACTAAAGCCAAGTGTGCCTTTTGGATTTATGCCTAGCACCATAATGCCATTCATTTTTGTTGAGCTTGTTATCTATTTTAAGAAATATAGTCGTCTAAATTGAGTTAAAAAAATAGCCTTGCCTAGTTCATATCCAAACATTGATTGGCTTATGACTATGCCTTCCATACTTTTTGGCTTAGGTGTTCACCCTTCTCTTTTGAGTTGTGCAGATTAGGGTAATTCCTCACTCAATTTATAGAGTATTTTTATACCTATATTTATGGAATTACTCTATCTTCCATGTGCCTAATGTTCCATGTATTTTTCCAAATGATCGAGTGTATGTCTAAATCTGAATGCCTAGTTTGTGACAAAGTGTTTCAAATTTGTTAGATTAAATCTTTTGCCTTTTAGACCTCATTTTTTTAAAGTCTAAATTTTGTGCCTTTTCTAAAAGAAGTAGCAATGCCTAGGTTTTGTGCCTTGTTTTCCAAAATGACTTATCAACCTTTATTTCTTTAGACCTATTTTATACCTATTTGAAACACTTTTTACCATAAGTTTGTCATTTTGGTTTTATTTCATACACTTGACCCTTTTTTGTAAGAAATTTGATGTTAGACATTTGACATTAGATTATTTTATACCAAGTTTTAGCACATGTCTTTTTGGAGATAAAAATCCATTCCTTAGACCAAGTTAGACTATGTTTGGACCATTGGTTCTTTGGACCTCATTTTTCAGAGTTTATAGAACTCTATGCCTTTTTTGCAAAATTACTTCTTAAGGCATCACCGTACACCTAAAATTAGATTTCAAAAATGGATCTCACTTATTTTCAAATATTTCTTGCATTTTTAACAAATAATAAGTAGACCATACTTGGTCCTATCATCTACGTGAATGATGAATTCTACCATATGTTGATACAAAAATTCATTCTTTGCATTTCATGCTTAATTTTCATAATATGGAATGATATTAAGAGATTTATTTTTAAAAATGTTAAGATACATATTGCTTCACCTCCCTTAGAGCCTTTATCTTATGCTGAGTTATGTTGCATGATCCATTTTACTCTTCCCTAGGTCACTATCTATCACTAAAGAGCACAGTTGACACCAATTTTCCCTTTACCACCTTGACCTATTGATTATCTTTGATCTCCTCCCATAGCTAATACTAGTCCTATACATATAGTAGATAATGTAATTAAAGTTATTACTTGGCATGCTACCATGCCTCCTCCACCTAGTCAAGAGCCCTGCCACCCTCTTATTCCTTCCCATCTTAGGCCTAAGCCACCTACATAGGTAGATCCACTCAAGGCTTATGATATTGTTGATCAATTGAGAAACACTCTAGCTAAGATTTCCATGTTAGAACTACTTCAAAAAGCTAATGTGTTTAAGGACATTATTTATTAGGCACTCACTCAGACTTTTATGCCCATTGATTTAGAGCCTTATTATTTTGCATCAATGGTCAACATTTTTATATAAGATGAAATTTATTTTGATCATGAGGAAATTCCATCTCAGATAGTTATTGATCAAGATTTATCACTATTTATACAAGCTCAAGTCAAAACTAGCATAGTTAAAAAAGTCCTAGTTGATAGTGGTTCCAAACTTAATATATGAAATATTACATTATTATAGACTATGGTCATAAATATGGCATCCATGTAAAAATCATATAATAATATTAGAGGGTTTTGATTATATACCATGATAGACATTATGTACCATTGCTTTGGATATAATGGTAGGGACAAAAACCCTCTCATATAGTTTTAGGTCATGCTAGGTCCTCTTCATTATAATATTTTACGTGGATGACCTTGGATACATGACATGGGGGTAGTTCCTTCTACTCTTAATCAATGTGATAAATTTATCCATGAAGGATACATATACACATGCCCAAAAAATAGCCAACCATTCAAATATTGTCAGATTATAGAGCCATCTTCAACTATCTCTCTATATGGGACACCTCATATCATACTTTAGTCACCACCTCATTGCATTTATCTTAATTAGATACATACATATAAGGTAGGAGAGACTAGAACATCTTGCACTCCATCACTTAAATTTATGTCCTCAGCGCAAGATAGTCCACTAGTCATAGCAGCTTCAGTCATTCCAACTACTCCATCAATCACAGTTCTTACACCTGTTACAATTACATAATCATTGATAACAATTCTAATAGTACTAGTTGATTTTACCATTATAGTTACTCCATGAATTATAGATAATTTTCTAGCATTGCCATCTTTTACTACTATATTTGTTGAGACTCCCATATCATAGTTACCCCTTGTGGTAAATTTTGAGTTACCATATGTACATGATGTTGATATAGATTGCCAAGATTTTTTAGATGATGATACGACACCCACATTCATAGATGACTATTTTTTTGGATTGAGCTTTACACTAGTAGGCCCAAAATAGTATCAAGATGACTCTAGATCTCTCATTACACATCCTACATCACTCTTATCATCTCACACTACACTCTCTAGATATACAGATTACTTAGCACATACAGTTCACATGGTTAACTTTATGGATATAGAGTCAATCATTTAGATGTAGGTAGACAACACATAAAATCAACCATATATTATGCTATATAAGTTACTTGATCATGGATTAATCACATTACCTACAGTGTGATACAAATTTATTAACAGATTATCATAGCAAGATGGTCACCCATTTTCTCTTTTTCATAGGATTACAGTCCATGATACAAACTCATGTACATCTTTATAGTAGAGATTGGATAAAATAGAGGTTCAAAGTATTATTTAGATTACAACCCCACCAACACTATTGAAGCAATCTACTACCAAAGCTAAACATTCTAGAGAAGAACCAACATCTCTACCACTAGAGCAACCTTAAATTTGCCTTCGATAAGATTACACCATATACACAAAATCTATAGCATATGATGATACTTATGATGATGACCTTGAGGCATTTGATGATGGTCGTGATACCTTCCTCTATCTCCATCCCTAATAGCTCCATCCTTAGACCCCCTCTAGCCTAGTCTTTTATGTCATTATGTATATATTTCTCTTCTCAAATTCTTGTACATAGTCTCCTTATGGTTGATTATATATAGCTTCCTTCCATTTACTTGTACATAGTTTATTTTGTTTACTAGTACATAGTTTTTTAGTATTTCTTGTACATAGTTCCTTCTCAATTTATTGTACATAGTATTCTTGTGATTGATTGTACATAGCTCAAAATATTAAAAATTCAAAAACAATACAATATATCAAAAATTCAAAAACAATTCAAAATATCAAAAAAATCCAAAAACATTCAAATATTTTAAAATACAAAAACATGCAAATAATCCAAAAACACCAAAAAAATTTCAATTGTATGCATTATCCATGCTTTACATTTATACTACAATGCTAGACTTACTTTTGTTATTATATGCTATTATTTGTTGATTTATCTAAATTAACATGCTTCACTTAATCTTATTTGAGTGTGTGCAGTGACATATAGATCCTTGATTGCTTCACTCTACCTATTCAGGGGGCATCCTACTTTTACATTCGAGACACACATCAATATACATACCCACTGGGGGCATATTCTATATGACTACACCACCCAAGTTATGTCATTCCTACACCACACACTCTAGTTATCATGTTGATGTACATTACTTACTATGATTACATATATTAATCTATCAACATTATAATAGTAAGTATATAACACTCGTATATTTTCTTAGTATATACCTAGTCTTATACTACATGTCTTACATACTTTTAAATTCTTGTTTTGATTAGTTAGATGCGATAGTATTTATAATTTTTACGTGCTTTCCTTTTTTACTTAGCATGGCTAGATATATTGCATTTCTTAGTTTTGGTTTGTCTCCTATATGTGCCTTAGGATGTTTTCCAATATCCTTTATTTAAATTCATGTGTGTGTTTTAAGACATTTGCCAATGTTCTTTTCCTATACTCTTTTATGTGACTATGGCTTTTACACCAACCTTACTTGTTTCAATTATATGTGTATTTGGCATTTGAACATGCCTTGTATGCTTGCTTTCTAGTTTGAGTGCATATGCCCATGTCCATTGTTTGCCTGGCCCCTAGCTACTGTTGTTTGATTCTTACTTCTTGCCATGTATGCTTTTTTCTTGATTACTTTTTCAATTGTTCGAAATTCTATGATCCACATCATGCATTATCTTTCTTTCTTTGATGCCATGATGGATACCATGTTCCATCCCTCAACAACAAGAAAATAAAAACTAAAAACTAGCTAGACTTCTAGTTCTAGTTCAATACATTGCACATGTTTTTAAATTTTTATATCTATCTAGGCATACCCTTGTTGAACTAACAATATCTCATTACAAACCATGTTATATCTTGAGATATCTTGTCAATTATCATTTCTATATAATTTATCTTTATAGTATAACATAATTACAGGTCTCTTTCTTTTGAGGGCAATCATTATAGGGTCTTCATTCCTACCCTAAAAAGAGGGGGAAACAAACAATGATTTTGTCACAAAGATCATAGTTACTAACGATTGAAAATTTAGTTTTCAAAACACCTAGAACAATAACCAGACATCAAACCAAATATAATAGACTAGGTAGATAATGAAAATGTTAGAATAGTCATTATATTTATCCCAAGACAACATTTCTAAGATTAGACTACTATTCTGGGCCCTCTAGTGTCTAGTTTTGGTGCTCCTATCCAAACAATAGAAAAACTAGACTTTTTAGAAGTAGGAAGAAAACTAGGTTCAGCTACAATTTTGCATAGTTAGACCAGTTCAAAATCAATAGTTTTTAGTACACTTTTGCTCAAAGAATCCAACTATAAAGTGAATCATGCATGGCATGATGACTCTCACTTCTAGTTTAGATATGGTAGTTGATATAACTTCGAGATCAAAATCCATGTTTTAGACACTAGTGATTGGGGGCAATGTGTGCAGCACATTTATTTTATTTTATTTTTGAGTTAAGTATTACTTAAGCATTCTGAGTAGTTACATGCCTTATTACATCTATAGGTGGTTGGCATTATTTTAGAGTGGCTTTCATATAAGCCTAACTTCCACATTTTAGAGTGGCTTTCATAAAAGCCTAGTTCATCAATTTTGGAGTCACTTTCATACAAGCCTAATCTCCATATTTCAGAGTGGCCAAGAGTGGCCTAGTTTACAACATACATTTGGAAATGCACACCAACATTATCAAATCAACATAACATTCATGGGATTCAAGATCTATCTCATACAACATACATTCCATATTGGTATCAGTTCATATCTTCACTTCATGGGGCAATGATGGGGCTAAAGGACTAGCTAGCATTTATATTCTTGAGCCACCTATTCAGAGAGATTAGACACATAGTCTAAACATTGATCAACACATGTATTACCACCTAGCTTCACTTAGTGGGTGATGATGGAGCCAAAGGGCCAGTCTTTTCATTCTTGATCCACTTCTAGGGAATTGAACACTTAGCTTTAATCATGATATTAATCCTGGTTGAACACACATCCAACATCACTCAACATCACAATAGATTTTGCATTAATATAAATAACCAGTGAGGTGTATTTGTTCTTTTATATTCCTCTCTCTCTTACAAAACTTGTTCTTGTATGTTCTTATTTTAGATATAGTGTATCTATTAAGAATGGATCTACTCTCTATTTTCTCTTGAAGATTCACACTTCACAACATTCTCTCTCTACACATACCTAGAATCACATAGCTTCATCCTTGTAGATATGTTTAGGTATGCTTTTTATTTTCTCTTTATCTTATTATTTCACTTTCTTGCCTCACTAGAATAAATATGGGGAAAATGTAGTCATATAAAATGTGAAAATTGGTAAATTTAGTGTGGCTAATGACACCTAACCCATAGGTCCCTCTTCCTTACTTTCATGACCCTCATAGGCATATTTTCACTAATTCCCACTCATTTGTAGCCTTCCAAACCTAATCCCAACTCAGAAAACTTCTCTTTCCATGAAAAATCCATCCCGTTAGGTCACATTAACTAAGGAAGATAGTGCCTAATTTAAAATACAATGCTAGTGCCACTAGTGTCCTATATTTTTGCTCCTATCCAAGTTAATTTTTATCCCCAATGGTTAGTTCCTTTTGGTTCCTCATCCTTCTCCTTGTTTTCCTAATGTGAGCATATTCAACCCATGAACAATAGATCCATATAAAATCCCATTCAAAGATCATTTAGAGAGGGTTGGAAATTATCACTAAGCAAACAAGACAAGCAAGACTACTTAGGCAATCTTCCCTATTCTTTACATACAACCAGCCAATATTATTACAAGCTTATTAAAATCCTTACACCAATCCATAGTTACCTCAATAGTACCCAATTTTAGAATTTTAATCTTCATGCATACTATTGCACAAAGCACATCAAGTAGGGGAACTACATATGGCTTGATCCCTCTTCAGATTATTGGTATGTAGGTAACATGCCCACACAAGGGGTATGGATACACATTCAACATATCTAACACACACTAACCCCCCCTCTTTCCCAAAGTTTGTCAAAGCATAATGGAGTCTAGTGATTGAAGAATAAATCATCTCTACAAGGGATTTTATGGACATCCAATAGTTGAAACTTCACAGACAGGGTCACACAGACACAACAAACAAAACCCAGAAAGCTTAGGTCTCCTATACAACAATGATAAAAGTGGACTATAGTGTTGATGCCACTAATGTGTTATTTTAGTACTCCTATATAATCATAAAACAAAGGATAGATCTTGATTTTTGATAGTGTCCCAATCCTACATAGTGAATTTTAGACTATCTTAGCCATCTCAGTCAATTTTTAGCTAAGTCTTATTTTCTATCCCTTATTACTATTTTTAGCAAGGTTAAAATAGTAATCAAATTTATACAAATCAATAGCTTAATTATTACATATTTAATAATTTTACTACTCAAACCCTTTAACTGAATCAGGAATAATATACCAATATTCCTAAAATTATTAAATCAATCACCTTTTGATACTATCCCTATTATCACAAAGTCTCAATTTGACAAGCATGTCTTTGTTGAGTCACTGTTGGCCAAAGTTTGGCCCACATATGAAGCTCTTGCATGGTTTGATTGAAAAGTGGATCTAAAGATAGGTCCATAGTTACAGAGACCCTATGGGGTGTTAATAGTTCTTGGAATGAGTATGGAAGTGGATGGTATTCATCTAATTTACTTGTTATCTTCATCTAGACAACTTAGGTCTAGTAGTAGAAATTTTGAGTAGGCACTTTACTAACATCATAATTTCCACTTGTAGATGAGTTAGGGAGAATTGTTCATATGGTTTTATTCACATTAGTCCCAATAACATATGTGCCAAGTTTTTAGTCATCTACTAAAGTGTATCATAAGATATGAAGAACCAAAGTTAGCCTCTTAGGCAAAATATACTAAGTTTTCATACTTAGCCATTTTCAAAGAAGCTCAAATAGATCTAAGTGAGGATATTAATGAGTAAATATAACACACATATGGTAGTCTCAAGGAAAAATTATCATATGGGTTTTTCCATCTTGGTCCCTACTTGATATGCGCTAAGTTTTAGGTCATCTACCAAAGCACAGAAGAAGTTATGCATGTTCAAAGTTGGCTCCTAAGTCAAGATATCATTGGAGCTTAGAATGGACTAGTTAATTTGAAAATTTATCAAACACACTTATAAATCTCTTGAGACCAGTGGATCAAATGGGTTCATTCCTTCTGGCCTCAAAAACATCTCTTGAAAAGTTAGTGCCTTCATGAATGTTGTGCTTCAAGTTGTAAGATTCTAAAGTTGGACTTGTGAAGTAAGAAATTCACACTAACATCAAGTTTAAGCTCAAGAAAACTAGATTATTTTCAATTAAATTTGATGGTCACATGAATGTTAATGATGATCACACAAACATCATTTAATAGGAGTGAAGATGTCATTTTTAAGATCATGAACTAATCATTGGCTTTCAAATAATGGGTCCTAGTTGATCTAATGGTATGAGTTGAATCATATATATTGATCTAATAGTATGTGAGGATTAAAATAGTCAAAGAGTTTGAGTGATTAACACATGGTGTAAGTTCATGAGGTTGGTAGCTTGATAGTGGATCTTGAGAATTAATGCACATTTGACATGTGGCATAAGCTTGGACAAAGTTGACAAGTCAAGAGGTAGATCAATGACTCATGTTTATTTATACCAAGCAAGATCAATGGTGAGAGATCGATCAAATTGAGTCAATAATCTAGGTCATATTTCGATAACCAATTACAGAAAATGTCAGCCCAATATTTTTTGATGGAGTTTGATAAGCCATTTTTAACCAAGGGCAGCAAGGTTTTGTAGGGTCATCTTGATGCCATTAAAGCTCATTCAAATGCCATGTAATGGTCAAAATGATGCAATAATATATAAAAAATATAAAGGAATATAATTAGAGCTTAATATGGGCCTATGGCTTGACTTTTTATGGCTTTTAGGGTTCATTCTTCTGACTATGTTCACCTTTTTTGAAGAAGGACCTGGGTATCATGAGCTCTCAACTCCTAAAAAGATTGACGGGTCTTTCTAGACCTAATGGGAGTCCAAAAGAGGATATGATCTATAGGTATACATTAATATGGAAAAATATGGGAAAACCAATGACTTTATATTGGTTTTCTATCTATAGATGGACCTATGATCCAAACATGAAGATAAAGTAGAGATGTGATTAATGCAAAAGGTCATCATCCATCAATATGGCCATAGTCTCAACCAGTAGCTACCCAAAGTAGAAATAGTCAAAGATTAGTCAAGTTTACAGATATAAGGATTTTTTCCTTATGTATAAGCTAAGTGGAAAGATACATATAAGATCAAAGAAAGGGTCTAGTGTTGGAAACTGCATCTAGGGGCATTCAATACATCCTCAGAACCTTTGGGGACTTCCTCACTCAAAAATCCATGGGCAGTGTCTTGATTAATCAAAAAGGTGGCAAGGATTTCAATAGAAAAAAGTGGAAGCTCAATTTCAATTAGTGACCTAGGATAAAGTGTCTTTTTTATGGCATGTTCCCATATCTCTTATCTCTTTTCCCCTTCTCCTATATGATCCCATTCTCATTCTCCTTTGAAAAGTCTCATAAATTTTAAAAATTTATCTTTTTGGGAGATAGAGATACTCTTTGAGATACTATAAAGTATGCTCCTCTTGATTAGGCTCAACCCTATCAAGCATTTGTAAGAACTACCTCTTGATGTAATATAAGGACTTTCTTTATCTATCTCTACCTTGAGTTTGTGTTTGGTGAGTTGTGTACGATGTCATTGCGTGAAGGAGAATCTTCCTCATCCATTGTCCTCCTTTTTGACCTTATTTAAGGAGTTTTTAATGATTCTTATAGGTCTAGATTAGTGTTCTACTTTGAACCTCTTATATGAAATACTTATGCAAAGTACCTTGATCTTAAGTTTTTGTGAGCTAGTATTATTTTTTGTTGATCTAGTGTGGGTTCAAGCTGATGGGAGTTTCCCTTTTAAGTTTGGTGCATCACCTGGTTAAATTTCTTAGGATCCATTATCCCATTTATAACCCTTTTCCCATGAAGCATTAGCTTAACATTAGTTTGACGTTAGCATCAAAGAGAAAGTTGACCTACTCCAAAAGTTCAGCCCCACTATAGGTGACCCATAGCTTGGGGTTATTCCCATTGTATATCTCAATTGGAGAGAGCCTAAAGAACCCTCTTCAAGGGTGAAAATTGAGTCTATAAAAATTTATGGCATGCCCATTAGGACTAAGTTCCAAAGTAGTGGAAGGATTTTTTATGTTGTTCTTCTACATATCAACCTTTACAAGTATTCTATAAACATCAATGGAGACTCCAAGCATCTATCAATTGGTTAAGTATCCTAACTAAGTACCTAATTAGCATACTATACTATGTATAATCAATCATTTTTTGATCAATATGTTTATCCTCTACCTCAACATCACACTTATTATGGAAATACTATTTGTGTTCCCCCAAGTGGCCCTCAAGTAGCCTATCAACCTTATCATGGCCTTTGTCCTCCTTTTAGCTCTGTATATAACCAAGGTCAGCCTCCTTTGCATTCAAATTATTACTCTACTTCTCCTTGTCAAGATGAGACTTACCTTGTTACATCCTTGTCAAGAGTCAAGTAAGTGTCAATAGTTTATATTGAGTTGATAAAGGAGATTGATAAGGGTTTGGATTTTTCTCTAGTTATCCCTATCCTTGTTCTACAAAAATCATGGAATGCTCTTTAGTTAATCAAAAATTGATGGGAAGTTTGTAAGGGAGAATAGTAGTCCCCTTGTAATAATGAGGATATAGTAATGATAAGGAACATGGTCTAAAATGTAGATAACATGTTAATATCTTATGAAAGGCAACATGCTCATTTGGACTAGTTTTATATGCCCTCTCCCTTCCAAGAGCCTCAGGTTCAACCTTCAAGAGTCCCTGATCAACCCCCTAGTCAACCTTGTCAAAGTCCATCCTTATCAAAACTTAGAGAGGCAATACTGGACTAATGAATAATAATCATGAAAATAAAAGAGGGGGTCAAGCTTGGAAAAGAATTTCCTATTCATGCCATTGATAGGATAAAGACCTTCTTGCAAGAGTTTTGGAACATATGGACATCCATTGAAGAAGATGACTATCCACATGTTGAGAAGAAAGAGATGAAAGGGTGGGTTTTATCCATTGAATAAGTGTTTAATCAATAAGAGAAGGAGTATGTCAAGATTGAGCCAATAAATTTTCCCTCTCATATCCCTATGCCCATTCCCACTCAAGAACATGAAGTCATCCCATCATGGGTATTCTCCAAAAGTTTTGACCCTAGCTATGCCATGCCCTCACTTGTAATGCCACCCTCTCCTATAACCATTAAAAAATAAGAAAAAGGGTCTATTCCATACTCATTTCCATCATGGAAATCAATTTAAAAGGGCATAAAGAAGGAAGAGGTGTCAGTTAAAGTAGTCTAAGAACCAATTTTGGTATAGGAAAGGTTATTTGTGCAAGAAATGAATCAAACAACCATACCTTAGCTCAATTATCTTGATGTAAAAGAGTTTTATGACTCTCTCTTCTTTCCTTAAAATCTTTCTAAAAGAGCCTTCAAGGTCCCTAGTTGGAAGGATACTCTCTTATGCTACAAGTAAGGTGAAATTCTTCACCCTCCCACCATCTCCTTTATAAAGAAGGAACCTATTTTACAAAGGATAGAGGAGGAGCTTGTAGTTATAGATTAGCTTAAAGAGGACAACAAAAGTGTCTATGATGAAGATATTCCACTTCATCTAAAAGGGGAAAAGTTAGGTTTGGATTAGCCTTCTTGGCATAGCTTTGATATTAATGAATTGGACCCTAATGAGGATAACCCTCAAGATGAAAATATAGTAGTTTTTTAATGGACTATTGAAGGTCCATTCTACATAGATCAAGGAGAGGATCAAGACCATGTATTCATGGTGGGTACACTTCAAGATGAGGTGCCAAATAAAGATAACCTTGATAATTTAGAACAAGAGGAAAGTAGATCAAAGTATAAAGCTAAGCAACCCTCATTTGTAGTTGAAGACCGAGATGAAACATTGAATGAGGTTGATGAAGAAGATATCTCAAGTGCTCAAGTGATGTAGTTTGATGAACATACTAGTAAATAACATTAAAATTATGATGAGTTAGACCTTACTTATAAAGATGAACCTCCCCTCTCTTCAGAGGGAGAAGACCAATTTAACTACTATAGATTAAGTCTCAATGAGGTTGAGATTGATATTCTTGTATATGACCAAGAGGAGGTTGCCTTCTAGGATGAACTGAAGATTTTTGGATGATACACATGTACCTTTAGGTATGTAGGTCCAATAAATATTTGGTAAAAGTGTGCATTTTGAACATGATCCTAATAAGTCATCAGAGGTTACAATTGCAACTCTGGTCACATTGGAAGACTTGTTTAAGGTCTTAGAATTAGGCTATGTTCCTCTCTAAGGAAATTATGATCTGATTGTGCTTGAGGAGTATAATTATGGGGCATCAAAATATAGGATCCAAGTAAAATATGACTATTCAACATTCATATTGACAAAGGATTCCCTATCGGGTACTTGACTCATTTGGAGGATGACAAAGAGGAGCCATCATATGTGCTTCATTTAGAGCATAAAATTGGACCATCATATGTTGTGTTTCATTCAAAGCACAAAATTAAGCCATTAAATGAGAAGGTTTTAGATGCTTTTATAGTCCAATATGAGGTAGGCCTTGAATAAATGGATTAGTATGTCTATATTGGAGACATGTTTGTCCCATTTCATCCACTTGAGAGCATGCCAAAGGGATCAATATCTAGGCATATCAATTCACATATCAAGAGCTCTCAAAAGCAAGGTATGTTTCATCCTCTTTTAACATAAGTGAGTAACACTCAAAGTTTTCCATTTGACCTAGGTGGAAAATACCTATGAATTATAACCCTGTATATATATTAGAGTAGGTTCATGCTTTTCTACAAATGCCTTTTTGCACATATATTTAGTAGGTTAGTTATTCTTTCTTTCTTGCAAGTACTTGCATGTATTTTCCCCTATTATTTTGTTTTTGGTCCTTATTATTCCAAGAGGGGGTTGTCAAGAAAGGGTAAGCCTTGTATCATCTTCATAATTAGCTTATTTGTAGAGAGGAGACTCTATGCCAAATGGACTAGACTAGGCATATGGTCTGGGTTCTATTACATAGGCAAGAATGCAAACCTTATGAGTCACCAAAGATGTTGGCCCACATATGAAGCTCTTGTATGGTTTGATGGAATAGTGGATCTAAGGATAGGTAAAAAGTTTTAGAGACCCTATAGGGTGTCAGGAGTGCTTGAAATGAGTATGGAAGTGCATGTTATTCATCTATTTTTTAGGTTATGTTCATCTAGATATTTTGGGTCTAGTGGTAAAAATTATGACTAGGCACTTTGTTGATGTCATAATAGCCATGTGTGGACAAGTTAAGGAGAATTGGTCGTATAGGTTTATTCACATTAGTCCCAAAAACATATGTGCCAAGTTTTTGGTCATCCATTGAAGCACATCAAAAGATATGAAGACCTAAAGTTGACCTCTTAGGCAAAATTCACTAAGTTTCCATACTTAGCCATTTTTTAAGAAGCTCAAATAGAAACAAGTGAGCATATTGACAAGGACATATCTCACACATGTGGAAGTCTTAGGGAAAAGTGATCATATGGGCTTTGTCCATATTGGTCTTTAGTTTATTCGCACTAAGTTTTAGGTCATCCATTGAAGCACAAAAGAAGTTATGCATGTTCAAGGTTGGTTCCTCAGTCAAATTTTGCTAATTTTCCCATACTTAGAAAAATGAACAAGATTATTGTCAGGACATTAGTGGTACTTAGAATGGACTAGTCAACTTGATCATTTTTTAGACATAATTAGAAATCTCCTAGGACTAATGGATCAAAAGGGTTCATTCATTTTAGCCTTAAGAACATCTCTTAAAAATTTGGTGCCCCCATGATTTTTTCACTTCAAGTTGCAAGATTCTAAAGTTGGACCTGTACAATAAGATGTTCATGCTAATGTCAAGTTTAAGTGTGATAAAACCAAATTATTTATAGCTTAAATTTAATGGTCATGTGAACATCAATGATGGTCATGCAAATGTCATTTGATGGGAGCAAGGATGTCATTTTTAAGCTCATGAACTATTTGTTGGCTTTCAAACAGTGGGTTCTGGTTAATCTAACAATCCACATTGCATCATACATCCTAATATGATAGTGCACAAGGAGTCAAATAGTTAAAGATATTGAAATATTGACATGTGTCATAAGCATGTGATACTAGTGTTAGGAACCTGTGCTTAATTGCTATGGACGCATATGCTTTGTAAGTCGTCCCTTAGAGCTTATTTGAATTATCCCACATACAAGGGAAATAGTAGTTGTTAGAATAGAGTTAGTATATAAGTAAGTGTCGAGGCCGAATAAAGGCATCCATGAATTCATTGTATTGAGCTTGCTCAAAGGAGGTTGCCCCCTCGAAGAGGCCTGCGATCAATATAAGCTTTCTGTGTTTCTATTATTGGTAAGAGTTATTTTATTTTGGCATATTTTGATTAAATCTGTTGTAAGAGGTAAATTGCTGTAAGGAGGTTCTTCACATTTGGTATCAGAGCGCTTTCTTGGCTTTGTGGGTAGATTTGGAGCAATTTTTTTCAAAGCAGGGCTTTCTAGGAGCTGCGCCATTTTCTGGAAAGAAATTTTTCATTGCAGGTTCCATCATTTCGGATTGGGTAAATACCTATCCACTTAACTGTGGGAAGTGCTTGGGCATAAGCCCTAAAACTCATTGTGAGGAGTACCACAGGAACCCCAAAGTAGCTGGCCCATTGAGAGGACCTGCTAGCGAAAAGAACAACGACCCCACCCTGATTGACTAGATCCCACCCGTGAACGACCCCACCCTGATTGACTAGGAACGCGAAGGATCCCCAGCTATTCACAACTGGTTATGGTCACCACTCGTGCAGGCACAAAAATCATGGAGGAAGAAATCACCACATTGAAATCTCAGGTTACAGAGTTAACCGATATGATGCGTGGCTTGAATCAACAGAATAGCATCTTGATCAACTGAATGCAGAAAGAGGAGTCTTCTTCAGACCGTCACTCCTTTACTTCCAACTCCTCCCGTGGACCTAAGCTAGACTTTCCACGGTTCAATGGTATAGATCCTACAGGATGGATATATCGAGCTGAACAATTCTTCAACCTCCACAATACTTATTCTGCAAACAAAGTCCCAATTGCTTCCTTTCATTTGGAACAAGAAGCACTTCAGTGGTACCATTGGTATCTCAAGACCAATGATGAACCTGATTGGTCAACTTTTGCATCCTTACTTTTGGGTAGGTTTGGTCCCTCAGCATTCGAGGATTTCACAGGTGCTCTCACCAAACTCTGTCAAACAGGTACTGTTCGGGAATATCAGCTTGAATTTGAAAAACTCGCTAATCACACTGAAGGGTTGTTAGATGACTTCTTCAAAAGTTGCTTTGTTAGTGGCCTTAGAGAGCCGATCCGCTCAGAGGTAAAAATGTTTTGACCTGAAAATATGATGGATGCTTTAGGTCTGGCTAAGTTAGCAGAAGATAAACTCTCCACACAGCGTCGACCTCCCACCTTTTTACCAACAAAGAACACAGTGAATCAGCGGACAACCATAACCACACCAATCAAGCGCCTGACTGAGGCAGAGATGTGGGCTCGTAAAGAAAAAGGATTATGTTACAACTATGATGACAAATGGGTTAAGGGTCACAGGTGCGTCCAACAAAAACTTTACTTGCTAGATGTGGAGTCACCACCAGAACAAGACAGCGAGATTGATATTCCAGAATTTCAAGATGCTCAAGATGAACCCGGCACTGAAGAGGACCCAATGGTTCAAGAGACTCAACCTGAGATCTCTGTACATGCACTAGCAGGTGTCACTACTCCCCAAACCATGAAGGTCAAAGGGTGCTTCAAAAAGATCCCTCTCACAATCCTCATTGACTCGGGCAGTACTCACAATTTCATTGATCCTCGCATTGCTAAGGCAGCAGACTGCTTTATATACCCTTGTTCTAGCTTTGAAGTCATGATTGCTAATGGGGGCACATTGCCATGTAAAGGAAAGTGTCGAAATGTGCGTCTTGCAATCGGCGATTATAATTGTTGCTCTGATATGTTTGCCCTACCCTTAGGTGGGTGTGATGTGGTTTTAGGGGCACAATGGCTTCTCACATTAGGACCTATTTTATGGGACTTCTCTGAGCTTTGGATGCAGTTCATAGATAATGGTCAGAAGCACACCTTAAAAGGGTTATTACCAAGATCTGCTAGCATCATCAGTTCTCATCGCATGGAAAAACTTTTGAAAAAAGGCTCACATGGGGTCATTGCACAACTGCATTCCATTCAACTCCAGCCCTCTGGTCCTTCTAACCACCCTACAGACTTACAAGCCATACTTGACAAGCATGCAACCATTTTTTTAGAACCAGTAAGGCTACCCCCTTCACGCCCTAAAGATCACCACATTCCTCTCCTCCCAGGAAGCATTCCACCCAACATTTAGCCATATCGTTACCCCCATCTGCAAAAGACTGAAATTGAGAACTTAGTCCAGGAACTCCTCAAGTCTGGCGTTATCCGCCCTAGCACCAGCCCATATTCCTCCCCAGTGCTTCTTGTCCACAAAAAAGATGGCTCATGGTGCCTTTACATTGACTTTCGAGCCCTTAACCACCTCACTATCAAGGATAAATTCCCAATTCCTGTCATCGATGAGCTTCTTGATGAGCTCCATGGGGCCAAATTCTTCTCCAAGTTGGATCTGTGTTCTGGCTATCATCAAATTCGAGTGCATCCTGATGACATTCCCAAGACAGCCTTCCGTACACATGAGGGTCACTATGAGTTCCTTGTCATGCCATTTGGCCTTACAAATGCCCCTTCCACTTTTCAAGCACTCATGAATAAAATCTTTCGGCCTTTTCTCCGTCAATTTATTTTAGTTTTCTTTGATGACATTTTGATTTACAGCCGCACATGGGTTGAGCATCTCCAACATCTTGACAGGGCATTACAGTTGTTAGCCGACAATCAATTATGTGCCAAGCAATCCAAGTGTTCATTCAGTCAAGAGGAAATTGACTATTTGGGGTACATTGTTTCAGCTAATGGGGTTCGCATGGACCCAAAAAAAATCAGTGCTATGCAGAATTGGCCTCAACCAACCACCCTCAAGAGCCTTCGTGGTTTCTTAGGCTTGACAGGATACTATCGCAAGTTCGTCAAAGATTATGGAAAGATCGCGGCTCCTTTGACTTCCTTATTGAAGAAGGATGCTTTCACCTGGGGTGCAACAGCTGATCAGGCATTCATCCAACTCAAACAGGCTATGTGTAGTACACCAGTTTTGGCACTGCCAGACTTCACCAAAACTTTCACCATCGAAAGTGATGCCAGTGGCATTGGCTTGGGTGCTGTTCTTTTCCAAGAGGGCCGACCAATTGCCTTCACCAGCAAAGCTCTTTCTGGCCGCAATTTAGCTTTGTCTACATATGAAAAGGAAATGATGGCAATTTTACATGCAGTACAAAAATGGAGACCCTACTTACTGGGAAACCATTTTTGCATCAAAACTGATCATCAAAGTTTGAAATATTTCTTGGAATAGCGGGTCTCATCCCCAGCTCAGCAGAAGTGGGTCAGCAAACTCATGGGCTATGACTATGAGATCACCTATAAGAAGGGAAAAGACAATGTTGTGGCTGATGCTCTCTCAAGAACCTTCGAGGACCACCCTTCCCTCTCTGCCATCTCCATGCCCATTCCTAAATGGTTGGAATCTGTCCAACAAGGGTATGTAAATGATCCCTCCTTATGCCACATCATTCATCAATTGGCCACTAACCCCTCTGCCCTACCGCATTATTCATGGGATGGTGCTTCTCTGCGATACAAGGGTCGTTTGGTGCTTCCCCAAATTTCAGACCTACATCAGGGTATCTTCTATGAAATCCATGCTTCCCCCTCAGCAGGGCACTCTGGGTTTCTCAAAACCTATGAGCGGGCACGTCGACACTTCTTTTGGAAAGGCATGAAAACTGAAATTAAACAGATGGTGGCTGAATGTGAAACCTGCCAACGACACAAAGGTGAAACCACATTGACTCCTGGTTTGCTCACGCCCTTGCCCATTCTTACTAGGATCTGGATAGATATTTCCATGGATTTCATTGAGGGCCTCCCTAAATCTGGGGGAAAGACAGTGATCCTAGTTGTTGTTGATCGCCTCTCCAAATATAGTCATTTTTGTGCACTCAGCCACCCATACACTGCGTCCACAGTTGTACAGGTTTTCTTAGATCAGATCTTCCGTCTTCATGGCATTCCTTCTTCAATTGTCTCAGATCGTGATGCCACTTTCACTAGCCATTTTTGGACGGAACTATTTCGTCGCACAGGCACACAGTTGAAAATGAGCTCTGGGTACCACCCACAAACAGATGGCCAGACAAAAATCATCAACAAATGCTTGGAAACCTTCCTTCATTGTTTTTCTTCAGAACAACAACATCAATGGGCCAAGTGGCTTCCTTTAGCTGAATGGTGGTACAATACCTCATACCACACTTCCACCAAAATGACTCCCTATGAGGCAGTTTATGGTCAAGCACCACCACCACTTCTTCCATATCATCCTGGTAGCTCACCAGTTCACGCAGTTGACACTACTCTCTGAAACTAGGATCAAATTCTCTGCACCTTGCGAGACAATCTCCACATGGCCCAGAATCGAATGAAGCAGCAGGCTGATCAACATCGCTCTGAGCGTACCTTTCAACCTGGTGATATGGTATTTCTTCATCTGCAGCCATACAAGCAATCATCACTAAAACAAAAAGGGCACCAAAAGCTTGCTCCAAAGTTTTATGGGCCATATAAGGTTCTCCAAAAGATTGGGTCAGTTGCTTACAAGTTAGAGCTTCCACCTTCCTCCCAAGTTCATCCCGTCTTTCATGTCTCCTGTTTGAAACAAGTTCTTGGATCCAACATCCGAGTGCAGACAGCTTTACCAGCACTTGATAATGAAGGCTCCATCCTTCTCAAGCCTGAAGCAATCTTGGACAGGCGCACCCGCCAACTTCGATCCCGCTCCATCACAGAGGTCTTAATCCAATGGCACGGCATGCAACCAGAAGATGCAACCTGGGAACCACTCTTCCAGATTCAACAATAATTCCCACATTTGAAGCTTTGAGGGCAAAGCATTTTTTAAGAGGGAGGGGATGTTAGGAACCCGTGCTTAATTGCTATGGACGCATATGCTTTGTAAGTCATCCCTTAGAGCTTATTCGAATTATCCCACATACAAGGGAAATAGTAGTTGTTAGAATAGAGTTAGTATATAAGTAAGTGTCGAGGCCGAATAAAGGCATCCACGAATTCATTGTAATGAGCTTGCTCAAAGGAGGTTGCCCCCTCGAAGAGGCCTGCGATCAATATAAGCTTTCTGTGTTTCTGTTATTGGTAAGAGTTATTTTATTTTGGCATATTTTGATTAAATCTGTTGTAAGAGGTAAATTGCTGTAAGGAGGTTCTTCACAACTAGCAGCTTGATAGTAGATCCTGAGAATTAATGCATGTTTGACATGTGGCATAAGCTTGGACAAAATTTACAAGTCAAGAGGTAGATCAATGACTCATGTTTATTCATACTAAGTAGGATCAATAGTGCGAGATGGGTCAAATTGAGTCAATAATATAGGTCAAATTTCAACAACCAATTAGAACAAAGGTGAGTATAGGATTTTTTTACGGAGGTTGAGAAGCCATTTTTGACCAAGGACAACAAGGTTTTATAGGGTCATCTTGATGCCATTCAATCTTTTTCAAACACCATGAAGTAGTTAAAGTGATGTAGTCAGATATAAGTAATATAAAATACCAGCATTGGATCTCAATATGGACCTTTGGTTTAAATTTTTATGTCTTTCAAGGTTCATTCTTGTGACTATGTTCACCATTTTTAAAGGACCTGGGTATGGTGAGCTCTTGGCTCCTAAAAAGACTAATGGGTCTTTTTAGACCTAATGGGAGTCCAAAATAGGCTATGTTCTATAGTTATACATTAATATCAATAACTATGGGAAAACCAATGACCTTAGATTGTTTTTCTATCTATAGATAGACTTATGATCCAAACATGAAGATAAAGTAGAGATGTGATTAATGAAAAAGGTCCTCATCCTTTAATATGGCCATAGTCTTCACAAGCAACTACCCAAAGTAGACATAATCAAATCTTAGTCAGGTTTATAGATGTAAATATTTTGTCCTTATGTAAAAGCCAAGTGGAAAGATGGATGGAAGATCAAAGAAAGGTTCTAGTGTTGGGAACTATAGCTAGGGTCATTCAATACATCCTCAAAACCTTTGGGGACTTCCTCACTAAACAAGCTACAAGAAGTGTCTTGATTGATAAAAAAGGTGGCAACTTAGTTTCAATTAATAAATTGAGACTAAGTGTTTTTTTTATGGCATGTTCCCACATATCTTCTCTCTTCTCCCTTTCAACTATATGATCCCATTCTCGTTATTCTTTGAAAAGGTTCTCAGATTTTAGAATTTTTATCTTTATAGGAGATATGGATACTCTTTAAGATACTACAAAGTATGCTCTTCTTGATTAGGTTCAACCCTATCAAGCATTTTTAATAACTAAATTTTGATGCAATATAAGGAATTTCTTTACCTATCTCTTTCCTTGAGTCTGTATTTGGTGAGTCATGTATGATGGAGTTGTGTGTAGGAAAATCTTTCTCATCCATTGTCCTCCTTTCTAACCTTATTCAAGGAGTTTTCAATGGTACTTGCAGGTCTATATTAGTGTTCTACTCTGAACCTCTTTTATGAAATAATTATGCAAAGTAGCTTGATCTTGAGGTTGTGTGAGCTATTATTATCTTTTGTTGATCTAGTGTGGGTCCAAGATTATGGGAGTTTCCCTTTTAAGTTTGGTTCATCACCTGGTTAACTTTCTTAGGAGCCTTTATCCCCTTTCCAACTCTTTTCCCATGAATCATTAGTTTAGCATTAGTTTTAGGTGAGCATCAAAGAGGAAGATGGCCTACTTGAAAGGTTCAGTCCCACTATAGGTTACCCATAGCCTGGGGTTATTCCCATTGTATAACTTAATTGGAGAGAGCTTGAAGAACCCTCTATAAGGGTGAATATTGAGTTTATAATAATCACTTATTAATGATTATAAATACCTTTAGACAAATCATTATCTCAACCATTATCTTATTTTTAAAGAGCCTCTCTTTGACAAGCCAGTCTATATGGAGATGTCTCTTGACCTTTTCCCCTCATTGAGGAGTCTCATTTTAACAAACTAGTCTTTATGGATCCCATTATGCCATCATAGTATATTACTTATCCAATACCAAAAGTTTAAAAATACATCATTATAACAACATCCATACCAGATGAATAATGAAAATTAAATCTAGGTTTTATTCTTGAACTAACATCAAATTTAGTATCAAAAGTAGAATAAATGTTAGTCTCAACTTTAGATTCAGAGTCCTTTAAATCAGACTCAATTTTAGAATCAAAATACATTTGTGGTAGCTACACCATTAGTTATGCATGCCTTGCAGATCAATTTGAATACATTTGTGATCCTTTTATAATTTTCAAGGATGATTACTTCAACATCAAAACAAGTTCTCCTAGTATCTTCTATGAGGATTTTTCTACCTTTTCCCATTCCATTACCATTCCACATGCAGTTAAAACCAACCAACCTATCCATTATATTCACCTTCCACCTCCCACAAGTTTTGATTGGGATTGACATAATCACACCTTGTTGAACATCATCTATGGTGACATATCAGTTGAAGAATTTCATGGGCAGAAAGACCAAATTCATGTAGAAGAAGAAAAATATCTTAATGAAACCTTTTTAGAGGCATTAGGGGAAAATCAAATTCCAAACCCAACATCTTATAGTGAAACCTTATTTGAGGTCCTAGAAGACAATCAAAGTCAAAAGTCAACATTCCTTAGTGAAACCTTGTCAAAGGCACTATGGGATAATCAAGATAACTTTATTGGTGAAAACCTCATCGAGGCATGAATAGCTAAACAAAATAGTTCTTTAATTCTTAATGAAGACATTATTAATGATTACATCAATACAAATTCCAATATATAGCATAATTAGATTGTAGATACTCTCACTCCCAAACAAAAAAAATTGGTTGTCTTATCAAGAGCATATTCAGAAGTCTTCAGCCCTTCCATAACAAAAATTACATTAAATCTAAAATTAGCAACATTGTGTGTGCTTGAAAATCTTGATCTTAATTTGTTTCCCAACCATTATACATTCCATTATCATCCACCTTGACATTTCCAAATTAGACCCATCATCCAATATTTATCCTTATTTACCATCTTTGTCTGTACTTTCCTTTATAGAGGATTCAAAGACATCTTGTCTTGATGTTTAGAGGAAAAAAAATCAATAATTAACAAGGATCACAATAAAATTATTGGAGTTCAAATATGTAGCATGGTCTTGTTAGAACAATTATTCAGATGAGGTGTGGTCTAGAAATTTAAACATTTGACTATTTTGGTTGTATCATATATCAATCTAAATGTGCATATCCACATTAGTAGGAACAACATAAACATTTAACTTGCCATAAATATTTATCTTGCATTTTTCATTTTCTATTCACCTTTCCATTGTTTCATACCCTACCATTTACATTACCTTTTTCATTTTCCATTCACTTTGTCATTATTTCATACCCTATCATTTACTTTACCTTGCCACTTGGGGGCAACCTTATTACCATTATATCCAATTATCATAACATCCCCATCCTTGAATAATGACATATTGTATACCATTCTACCCTACCTTCCCTATTGACCAAATTTGGTTTTGACCAGCCCTACCTAGTCCTATTGAACTTGGTTCCATTGGTTCTTCTTACACCTTTCACGAGGGGATTCTAATCCAATTTTAATAGTTTTAGAATTACATGTTCAAATGGCAGCATATGAAGATAGTATGATATTGCATCTAGAAATTACATATTTTATTTACACTTGACTAGTGACACTAATTATAACTACCTTTGGGAAAATTAGTATTCCACCTTGTGTTTCAAATTATAATTGCCTATGGGAAAATTAGTATCACTGACTTGTGATTTTTTTCCTACATTATAACTACCTATGGGAAAATTAAGAACAAAATGTTTATCATGTATTATCACATCACCTTACCCTTTCTATTATCATTTTCCTTACCATTTCTTTGAATTCATAAACTTTCTATTACATGGTTAGATCTCACCACCTTTTGTGTAGGCAAAACTACAATGATTCAAGGTCCTAATGGAACTATGTAGGTAGTACTCAATTCCCATTGAGGTTAGCCCTATCACCCCCATTTCCAATGCTCTTTCCATTTTTCTAGCAACCTAAGCCATGTTCTCACCATTTTATGAGTTGGACCATTATGTGTCTCATAATTCTCAAATCAAGTTGAGATACTTAGAACTTTCCAAAAACATTCAAAAAAAATTACAAAATCCTAAACATTACAAAAATTGACTTACAATCTTCTTGCAAGATATAAATCATCAACATCTAAAAACATTTGTCCATGTTTAAACCTAGTAATCATCCTCGATCCACCCTAATAGGGAAAATCCATTGTTAGTTCTAATCCATTCCATTAAAATTGGGGGTGTAACTTTCCCTTTGCATAAAACCTTGCTTAGGGGCACCATATATTTATCATTCCATTGAGTCTTCACACATAGATATTGACGTAGTGGATGATAGATTACTTTCTATTACTTTTACTTTTGAGCCTTTTATGTGTCTGTTTACTTAGTTATTTGTTCATTGTTTATTTATTTGTTTGCCTATTTTTTTACTTTAGTTGTTGTGTCTTGATTAATTTTATATGCATTCATGGGGTGATTCCTTACACATTATTATTGAGTCTATTCATATTCATACGTCAACATTGTCATCATGGTTTTTATCATTGGTGCATTATTTTAAAAAAATTAATGGATCAAGAGTCAGTCCTTATACACATTATGTCTAGGTAATCATGGTTTTTATATCATGATGTATACCATCACATGCTAGAATAAAAATAATCTCAAGAAGTATTACAAGCAATGGAGCTATAGAAACTTTTCTTAGTTCACCTTGGTAAATCCTCCAACCCTCCTTGATCAAATCAACCCATTGATCATTATGGTTGTATCAATGATAATAAGGATGAGAATCTCTACATTGGAAGGTATAATTAAATCTTTCACATTTATCAATTCTTATTATTCTATTCCTCATTCCATTTTCTTCTTATTCTAAGTGAACTATATTGGCATGAGGTCCATTCTAATTATGTAGGTAGTGCTTCTATATATGACATATCTCAGGTCAGCACAACCACCTTTATTATTTTAATCATCTCTTTAATCACTTTGTGCATCCTTGTGTGCCTTTTTAGTTTTGGATTATTTAATCATTAGACCATTATATATATATATATATATATATATATATATATATATATATATATATATATATATATATATATATATATATATATATATATATATATATGTTTCCACCCATTAATATTTAATTTGTATGGTAGGTTATATCCTTGAGTCATGCTTACCAATATTCCCTACTAGGAAACAACCAAAAAATCATTAGTCAATCTAGTTCATCTTAATGATTATATCTTCCTATGTAAAAATCATTATTTTTACTCATTTACTTGGTAGGGGCATGTGCCTATGCCACTAATTATAACCACCTCTGGGCAAATCAGTGTCTCAACCTTTGTTAATGATTATAACCACCTTTGAGAAAATTAGTAATTTTAAATTAAATGCATGTAAGCATTATCTTGATTGGATTAATCTCACCCACATTTTGATTTCATTCTTATTTTTTCTACTTTTTGAGGGAATGTTCATCAATCATATGTATCAGCCACTCCCTCAAGGGGCATCATTATAGGATTCCAAAACATTGTTTGGAGATTATTATTTAATCATTATATTCTTTCCTTCATAAACAAATTGTTTCATTCTTTGAGAATATGTTATTGTTCCTATAGATTACAATGCCTTCCCAAATAGAGGCAAACTATAGACATCTAATTATGGCCATAACTGGCCTCTAACCAGAGTTCAAAATGATTTATACCAAGCATTTTAAATTAATCATAGGAATCATTAAATGTCTTAGTTTTATCCATAAATCATTCATCAAAGGTCATAATCATGTTGAGTCATCCCTATATGGGATACTAGCCTATATGCAACAATAACCTCTCATGGATTCATCCATGATCACCTTCTGACATAAAAGCTATCAATTTAGCCTATGGACCTATTAAATGAGGCACTTGATCAAACCTTAAAAGAGATAAAATACTAATCAAAATCAATCATCTAATTAAATAAGATTAAATGCTTAGTTGAATTATCCATTTATAATTAATGAATATCTAAAAATGGAAATTTTAAAAATAAAAAATATCAAGCCTTTCATCATTGCCTTTATGAGTTGTCAAGCTCTTCCAAAATATCCAAAAAATATCTAATTTGAGAGCCATGCCTATTAATTGAAAATAATAATTAAATGACAAATTTTAACTCAATCAGGGTTACTCTCAAATCATCTAGGGTTAGTTTGAACCTATTCTATATTTAAACTAAAACTTAACTCACCTTGGGTGAGAGTTAATTCTTGAAGCTATATATACAAATCCATGCCTATTTATTTCTAAGCTATTTTGGTGCAAAGTTATTATGCACAAATATATTCAAAAAAATCACTTGGTGTAGTGTTATAATGCCTAAATACCTTACAAGTAGTGTTACCATGTTAAAATATTAATTCAAGCAATCAAATCCAAGGTGCCAAGGAAAGGTGAAGCCAATGAAACTACGTTGATAAATATTTATCGATGCACAAGATGAGCAAGCCATTCGATAAGCCATTTAGAGCTTCAAGGAAGGTAAAACACGGTGGTATTTTATGTTTTAGTTGTGTATTTATATGCATGATTATTACCTATGTTATCCCTAGTGTGTATGCTAGAGGTGTTATGATTTTAATGTGTTTATTTGAGTTTTATTTCTTAGACTAACATAAGACTAACCTCCCTCTATGTATTCCTTATCCATAGTACAGACTTCAGAGGTGGTGCCAAAGTTTAGAAAGGAGGCTATGTAGGTTATGGATGCTTAGATTGCACCTTTGTATCCAAATTTCTCTTTTGTAAAATTTATTGGATCTCATATGGTGGAATGAACTTATGTTCTTCTATGATTTGTGAAATTGCTCATTCAACCTACAAGAGATCATGCTTGAGTGTTTTTCAATTATTAAGTACTTCATATACCATGGTAAGTAAAATATGTAGTGTAATATTAATGACCATCATATTTTTCACATATTCTTTTTATGCAATGATAAGTAAGTCTCTAGTATTTGATAACTTAAGCTAGATATCTAACACAATACCATCCAACCTATCTACATTCCTTTGGGCTTGAATAATAAAAATTTGTTGTGAATTATCTCATTCTACCACACCTAGAGATTCTTCATCATGTTATCCTTGGAGTCTAACAATTGTTGAAGTGCACATATCAATACTTATCCAATAGCCATTTGATCACTTATTACATCTTTAGCTTTATCCACCATTGTGAACTATGGTTTCAAAATAGCCAAGGATTTGTCAAGGTTATGCCTCTAATCAAGCATTATCTAGATTTAATTTTATCATGGATAACCTAACTTACATAGATAAAAAGCATCAAAAAATTCAAAATTTTACACTGTACAGTATTTAATTGGAGGGAGGTGGTATTAATGAAGATGGAGCTATTACAGATGTATCCTTTAACTATAGCTAGGCAACCTTACATTAGGAAATGATCTGTTAAAGTTACGGTGATGGTATGTAGGTAGGATTGTCAATTATATGTGTAATGGAGTTGGTGAATCATGAAAAATATTTATTATAGTTGTTCCAATCCAGCATGGCTTCTTGGATTAGCCTCAACAATGTGTGCAAAGGGTGTTGATAGCCTATAAGTTATGCAAGATCATCATTATTAGTGATGCTAATGATTTCCTTAGTGTTTGTGATCCACATTTGAATCTCATTACTAAGCTAATCCATTTTGTCTTCGTGTCGCTATGCCAAAAGTCCTATAAAAATTCCACACAATCTGGGTTTGCTAATCCAAAAGATTATCCCTCACATTATCTCTAGCATTTAAAGATTCTTACAACACAAAGTCCATCACCCTTATTTTTTTCATGTGGTCCAATGTTATTACCTTAGTAGTAGTATCCTTGATAAAATCTAAGATTGAATGAGCTAGTACTACATTTAGTTGATGCTTCTAGTCTATCATGTTTCACATAATCTATTTTGCTTGCATCACATCAGCCTCATGAATAGTTTGATACTCTTCCAACAAAGGGATAAGTGTCTCCAGTTCTACTTTGATGCCTTTCCCTAAAGAAATAAATTCTTAAAACATTTATGTCATTCACCAGTTTATTTTTAGTTGAGAAATGAGTTTTTTCAACGTACACTTGTCAGACATGACTTAATTAATGATGACTCATGTGACCAATACCAGGTAGGTGTCTTGAATGATCTTCTTAGATTCTTACAAGTGGCCTTGGTGTTCAATGGTCTATGCTTTGAGCTAGTTAGACTCCTATTCCAATAATGTGCAATTTATTCTTGAAAAGAAATACCACCCTCTAATTAATTTGATAGTGGTAATTGAGAAACATCTAAGGATGTTTCTTTCCTTAGTGGGATTATGGCCAAAGTGGTTGTTGTGGCTATTAGATCGATGCACAATGTGTTTACAATAAGAATATAAAATGTAGTACACCTCATAACTACCATGGGAACATCCCATAACCACACTCCTCTAGAAGAAAATGTATAATGTTGAGCATACACCCCTTAGGTGGTAGAGTCATCCTATGGTGCATTTTCTTCTTCTAGTGCCTACTCCACCAAATAATCTTGTAAATTCTCTTATATTTACTCTTACTATTTTTTTTCTGTGCCTTATCCTCTCCATTTTTATGTTCATATTCTACTTTTTTTATGTTGTACTTCCTTTTACTCTGGTTGCACATCAATTGTAGTAGCTTTTCTTATTTTATGTGGGATTTATCCTAGGCATTATGTTGTGGTTATGCCTCACCTACACATTCTTGTTCTTCTATGTCCTTCTGGACCTATTTGTTTCTAATTGAGGGCTTCATCTTCTTCTTTTTTGCCTTTGGGAAGCTCATCACCATGTTGTTGAGTAGCAATTGCATCGCTTGCGTGCACTGAGATACAACATTTAAAACTTCTTTTTATTTCCATTCCTCCTGTGTCTTAGCTTTTTTCTATGCAACCACAACTTATTATACTTTGTGTGCATCCTAAATAACTTTCTTGCAAAGAATCTCTACATCTTCAACCTTTTTATTAGCCTCATCTTATTTGGCCTACATTTGTGCTTCCACATGATGTTATAATTGAGCTACTTCCTATTACTATGCCTCCTCTTTTTGATGTTTCATCTACTCTTGGCATATCCATCATTATACAACCCTCACTACTTCTTATCCTATGGCCTGCTATTCCTTTGTGGTTGGTTGTTCTAACACCAAATCTATAGTATCTATGAGAAGGTCTTCTTAAACTTATAGTGTGTCATTTTGTCACATAGTATCATTAGAAACATAGGAATTTTTATTTCCCAAGGTAGCCAATCTTTGATTAGATGGTGTTGAAATTATATTAGGAGATTGTTGCACTAGTTGTGTAGAGGGATTGACTTGAAATGCAAAATATGTGACTTATTAATATAGAGTATGGGACACCCAAGTCTCTAGTGAAGTTATTTTTTGTCATACAAGTGCTATTAGGGGATGTTGTCTAATGGTGTGAAAGGGTCTAGAATACTAGAAGTTTTAGATGATTTCTCTTCAAAAAATTTGGTATTAATCATCATGTGCTTGGTCTCTAGTCCCATAGTGTCTACTATAATTAATGAAGAGAAAGGTGGGATTTCAATGCATAGATTTGTTGGCACCTTATTTTTCACTTAAATTATGTGCACATATTTCTAGAATAAAATTATTTTTCATCTTATTTTTCATATAAGTCACCAAAAATGTCTTCCATCAAGGCCTGGTAAACTTCTTGTTCATCAATTCCCATTTGGGGAAAGTCATAGCTACTCGCTAACTGAGAAACCTTCATATCATCAATCCAAGTCATAATACTATGTGTCTTCCATCTTTATGGAGGATAGGGATGCCATTCAAATAGGGCCTTCCACTTTCCCTTTTTTAGTTGTGATATAAAGGCCTTAACATGTTGCTCTTCTAGAATTATTACACCAGAGAGTATTATCTTTAGTGGTGTGGCTCTCCTAGTTTAAGTTTTTTATTTCTCTATCTCTAAATTTTTGATATCCATTATAATAAAATATATCAAAGAGATAAATGATGAATTTTTAGCAACTCATGAATCTAAATCATGATCCCCTTTACTAGCTTGGTAACAACTACATGATATCCCAAATATTGCATGACATCAAGTGGAGCTTAGGGATGTGTTGTGATGAGATCCAGTATTTCCTCCCACTATTGATAGAACTTGGCTTGATGAGTAAGGATTCCCCTTTCATGTATCTAGATTAGATTCTATAACTACTATGTAGGCCAATACTCAATGTTTGCATGTACTTATCCTTCCAGGGACTTTCATTGTGTGAATCAAAGTAGGAAAATGAGAAACCGATACTATAAAGTTTGGTTGGTACCTTTTAAATATTGGTGATGATCTCTTTCACAAATATACTCATTATGATTAATCATTTTGTGTGTGATGTCAATGACACCCTTAGTGGCTTGGTTCAAATATTGAGTGGTCTACCAAAATTGATGAGTTATACATTTATCTATAATACACAAAGGTTCATCTAGAATTTATTTTATGGGTATGCCATGGGATCCATAGGATTATGTGTCTTAGACTTCCTAAAGTATTAAAGGTGCCTTTGAATTATACGGGGTGAGAGAACCTCTGCATGTGGGCATCCTGATTACTCTAACCATTATTGGTGTATTAATCAAAATAGTCATATCTAGGGAAAGATAGATGTTATCATCATTATACCGAGTGAGGAATGCTTTAACAACCTCACCCATATCACTAAAATTTGATAAGCATATCAGTCACTCAACATCTAAATTATGAAACCAATATAGTAATATAAGAGCTAGAGGTTACACTTCCTGTATAGGGTATGGGAGCAAAAACTTCTTCTTAGCATCTTAGACAAACTTAAATGGTTCAAGATCATGAAATTGTATTTCTAGAGAGCAATACTAATGCCCATTTCATCTTTTTATGCATCAGATAGAGGCAAAATAAGTCAAAATAACTCCATTTGATCACATGCCTTAGATGATTCATTAAGTAGTGAATGAAGTGTGGATCATCGACTCTCTATACTTGGGAAAATGTAGCATTTGAATTGAAGCTCAACTATTTGAATTTTTTTAAGTGTGAAATGTGAAATTGGTGCTCAATGATTTTCCTTTATAATTTTTGTGTTGATTTATTTCTTTTTAAATACCTTACTAAGCTATATTTAGAGCTAACGTGCATTTAATTTGCGCATGAGGCATGCTGATGTGGTAGATTTTATAATCTGTCACTATAAATCAATGGTTATTAACACATGCAAAGAGATATGCCATTATGTCTATTTCTAGTTGTACTAGAGTAGTTGGCTTATGATAGTGGTTGATTACCCATTTGGAAGACACTTTTATCCTTCAAACCCTAGATTTGGTATTAACTACCCTTTATGACCATTAATTTGATTGACATATTTTCTAATTTATCTATATTAATAGAGAATCAATGTTTGAAAAAGTCTTAAAGTAATTAATTCAACATTAATGAATAGAAATTGCATTTCTACTTAAGGTTTTTTATTTATTCTTTCTGAATATCTTTGCATATTAACTCATATAGCCATAACTCAACTAACCACCACACACCATGTTTATATAAAATCCATTGAAAATAACCTCTAAAATCAACATTTAGGTTATTACAAGGCACTTCAAGGTATCTCCTAGGAGATACCTTGAAATAAAATTCCAATCATGTGCATGTTCAAGGGATCTACTAAGAGAACCCTTGAAGGTACTACAAGACCCTTCAAAGTATCTCCTAAAAGATACCTTGCAGGGAATTTTAGTACCTTCAAGATTACCTTGAAAGTATCTCATACAAGATACCTTTTAAATATGCATAAGTGTACCCTTAAACTAATGTTACAAGTCCTTTTAAGGTATATCCTATGAGATACCTTGAAAGAAAATTCCAATCATGTTCATGTTCAAGGTATCTACTAGTATAACCCTTGAAGTTACTATAAGGCCCTTCAAGGTATCTCATAAGACATACCTTGAAAAAAAATTCCAATCATCTACATATTCAAGGTATCTAGTAAGAAAACCTATTGATGTGGGTTTTGTGGACACTCCAAAATTTAACGAGTTGACCTATAACATTTTAAGATATTAATTGAGATAAGATCCACTCTAAAGCATGCGTTCTCTTATTAGAGTTGTTATTGCATATAATTATTTAAGAGATTTCAACTTAGATCAAGAAGGTGTCTATGGTAGTTGTATCTTACATCTAGATGACTATAATAGAAAGAAAAAACTCCTACACACTTTATAATGTTAACATAATTTTAACCAATTGATTTGATTAATGAAAACTATTATCTTTTAATAGATATTGCATGTCTAGAATTAGTGTGTATCAATTAAAAAAATTATAATTATCTATAACTTATGCATACTTCAAATTATTGAGTTAACACATCCAATAACATAAAACCTTAATAGCACATAGATGGAAGGAAAGAGCATTGATATAGTTGCAAGACCATCAAATTGATTTCTTCATGTATTGATAAAAACTATTCCAAGCCTTTGGAATGAGGGTTAGACATGTACAAATAGACATGGGGAGGGGTCTCCTCATCCTCTAAGTTTATGCAAAGTCATAATTACATTTCAATTAGAACCTAATTTCTAATTTTAGTCTCAAAACTACATGTATGCATGTGTATAGTTCACTATCACTATGTCTAAACATAATTCAACCTATATAAAGTAGTGAAATTTGTGCATTCTCATAAATAGTCCACACACTATTTAAATTTGAATTTTAAATACAATTAAACTATGAGTACAAGAATTATTTATTTTTACTTGTATGCATACAAAATTAGCCATCAACTCAAGGTTGGATGGATGTGGGCATGATGCTACTAACTGTTAGAGGAATTGAGGTGCATGTTGGGATTGAACTAGAAGTTGAAGAGCCATATTTATTATTTTATTACAAAAAATAAAGTGCTTAACCCTGTGGTCATGTAAATACAAGATAATATCCATGTTAAATAATGGAGGTCTGTGCACTATTTTTACTTGTTCTAGGAGACTTTCATGCTTATTTTTTGTATTTTTAAAGTTTTATCCAAAAATTTACACCTCTTTCACCTTCTTCCTTGAAAAATCAACTTGGATTCAATATCCTCTAATCAAAGTCCCTGAAGACTTTGTTTGAAGTTGGTGGTACTATACTAAAGAATTTGATCAAAATTGATTCTGTTTATAATCTTATCTTCTAAATCTCTTTCTTGAGAGATATTTAGCTCTCCTAGGATCTGTAAAATGAGGGATAAATTTTTGGAACACTTAAGCATTACTACCTCAATTTCCATGATCCAATCCCAACCTTTATGAGTCTTGATTACTACCAAGTTGAGAGATTTTGAATCATATAGTGGTGTTATCAGGTCAAGGTGGTTGTATGCCTTATTAGTTATATAAATAATAAAAAGTTTCAACTTATAATCATCCTAATTCAGAGAATTAAATAATTTGTGTGTCTTAACTAAATGAGGGGTCAACTCTACCCTCATTTTAGAAATGGATTCAAGAATATTATACAATCTGGAAGAAATATTTTATACTTTAATTGTAATTTTAGGAGGAATGTGAATCATCAATTGTTGTTCCTTTATTTTCTCCAAATATAAAAAATATTTTACTTTACTTACTCTAATTCATGCTTGAGATATTACCTATCCATTTATGTTCCATGATGGAGTTATGACATGTCATCCTTATGTGTCTCGAGATAGGATTTATAGTCCTCCATGCATGGGGACTACTCCAATGTCATGTTCTTTCTTTTACATAAGTTAAATACCTCTTGTATATATTCAAAGATAATCCCTCTCCTAATATTATATTCCAATTTTATCTTTCTTACCCTCTAGACACTCCCTATATATTTATCAAATATGGAACTCATTGTAGGTAGCTCTATTATTGTGAGGTTTGGCTTCTGGGAAGGCTTTGAACTAAATCAACTACCCACTAAGGGATGACCAATCAAGATGGGTTGATTGGTTGAGTGTCTTTATATGTAGTATCAACCAATGTTTGTTTAGATGGTTATTTCAAATCTTCTTCAAGTACTTGTTCATGAAGGGAAGGCCAAATGATTTAAACTAGTCCACTCCCCCATGTTGAGGTAGTGGTTGGATGGTGTAGACTAGTTTCATCTTTATAGCTTTATTTGAAGATGTCATAATGGTGTATTGAGAAGATTTGGATGAGGGCATTGGAAAATATATTTGTTTGGATGGTACATGAATTTGGGAACTTACCAATGTTCCCTTGACTTTCTTGGAGGCCTTCTTTTTAGATTTAGGGAGTGTTAGGGTACTAGTAGATGTAGCTATAGAAGTAGTGGAGGCTATTGAAGATGTGAATATAACTAATGTAGTGTAAATAATTGGGAAAATGGAGATAATAGGGGTAGATGAGACATCTTCTACCTTGGGAGTGAATAGGGGTGGTTGGGAAATGAGATCAATAGGAACAAAATCAACTATAAGAAGGGAAGCAAAATAGGAAATTGGAGTAGTAGAGATAAGAGGTGTTTTCTACATACCTGATTGATTGTCATTTTGAGCTTCCTTTTGTTTAATGTCCTAGAGGTAAGGAATTTTTCTCTTTGAAATTTCTCCTCTTTATCTAGCTCTCTTTCTTCACTGATAGTCTTTCCATCTATAACTTCTTGCTGAGCTAAGGGAACTGCTACTAATTTTTCCTCAATATCTGGGTCCTTTAGAAGAGGATGAGACCTTGGTTTCCTCTTATAAAAATTATAGTCTAACTCAATTGTGGGGGAGGCCTCTTGAATTGGTTGATATAAAACCTCCACACTTGTAATTTATTGCATATATAGGGTTTCAAATGGTCTAGGCCCTCTAAATCTGATGAGTGAAGGCAAATTTGATCTCCTTGAGCTCCTCCATGTATAGATTTAATTATTTTGGGATCCTTCTTGACAGCCTTAAATGTCTATGGAGCTTCTTGAGAATGCTTTCCTTGTTATTCTAATGGATGTGGAGGTCTACTAATCCAAATATCTAAGTCAGCCCATCTACCTAGGGATGGGAGCCTTAATTATGTATCTATGATATATATAAAGGGTGTTTTTTGTATGATATTTAAATATTCTCCCCTCAATCCTTCTTTTTGTGACTTTTAAAGACTTGGGCATCATCTTTGGCATTAGAGAATAGGAATTAATGATCATAGGGTTCATGTTGATATGGAATACCAAGAACCTTGATATGATTTTTCATCCTACCATGGGGATCCTGATCTCAGTGAGGTAAGGTGGCCAATGAATAATACTTTTTCATTTTGATCACTTCTCCAAAGTGCCTTTGAATTTTGTAGCACATTTAGCCTACAATTAGATGAGAGGCATAAAATGTACTCTTATAATTCTTTTCCAAATCCTCATCTACACTCCACCAAAGTTGAAATGATATCTCTTATTATTCCAGCTTATATGGCACATACTTGGGAAGATGTAAGGGGTTGAATTTTTCCCAACAACCATAATCACCATGTAATTTAGGTATAACCAATAGTTTCCCTATGGTGTCAATGAGTTTGTAATTGATTTGGATACCTTGGGCAGTGGGGATTCATGAATTATAGGCCATACCTATGGGTGCATATCCTATGTAATGCAAGTGATGTTCTTGATGAATGCATATATGTGCATGAATGAATAATAATTATAAATGAAAATTTTGATGCATTCTTATTATGAATCCCAAAGTGATCCATAGTGTATATGTACCATTCCCATCATAATGTCTAAGAGGTGTGACAAATAAATAACTTGCCAGTATTAGGCCACTTATCTTTATGTAAAACTTGCTCTCTTGACTCAATGTTGATTTTCTCCCCCAAGGTGAAGGTCATGTCTAAATTCATAATAATATCTAATAATAGAACCCATTCCAAGTGAACACAATGGATGCTAAGGAAACCATATAGTCTATCTAGGAGGGCCATTCAAATGTGAACCCAAATCCTAAACTTGGTGATAAGTATAGGGTCCTTATCATTTAGAATAATAATATTCCTAGGGATAAGCCACTTGATTAATGTTTTTTCAACTAAATTATTTTCCTTCCACCCTTCCACCTTATGCAAATTGTAAGTGGCATCTATAACTAGCAAAGATATATACCTTTGAAATGCATCTCTTGAGGTTTAGGCCATGGCATACTTGTGTTATAGGTGGTGAAATTACTTGTCCCCCATTATCTTGATAATTAAGAAGAGATATCTAAATTATTTTCTTTCCACCCTACCACCCTATGCAAATTGTAAGTGGCATCTACAACTAGCAAAGATATATACCTTTGAAATGCATCTCTTGAGATTTAGGCCATGGCATACTTGTGTTATAGATGGTGCAATTACTTGTCCCCAATTATCTTGATAATTAAGAAGAGATATTGTAATAGGTTTATGCATGGCATCACTTTAGGCTTGGATACTACAAAATTTAGTCCTTGTCATTTGAGCAGAAGTATATCTACCACAATTTTCTTTGGTGTTGGTGTTATGCTTTCCTCTTGAGTGTGGGCATCTTCTGCATCGATGGTGTCCCATAAAGCTAAATAATTGGTGTATTGATCATTGAAAATGGTGGAGTCAAAAATAGTATCCAAGTATTTAGTGGAATCTTTGATTGAGAATAAATGAATACTTGATTGAGAATAGGGATAGTGGAAAAACTCCTTTAAATATTTTGGATAAAGAAGCCATGGTTAATTGAATATATTGGTTTTTAAACTTTGATAACTCAACTTTATTGGATTTAATTTTACAATTCGCACACAATCCACTAGGGATTATTTTCAAGGAAATAATTTAGATCAAAGTTCATTTATGATGAATGAGTATGATGACAATCTCCAGTGATTGATATATATTTAGTATTTAACTCCCATTCATCCACCATTAATGTCTAATGTCTATGAATTATCTTTACTTGTGAAATTATAATTTTAACACCATTTAGAGGGTATGCCACATCACTTTTGTTAGTGGGTATGCCACTTTAAGTCTTCTTCTTTTGCTTTATTGAATTTACCAAATAGGCTTTCAATAGTTGGGGATGGGGTTTTGTGTTGGTACCAAATTGGCCAATATCTCAAATCAGGGATTCTAAATAAAAATACAAACAATCAAACTCATCCTATAGGTAATACCCAATAATAACCTTTCATGAACTTTTTCCAAATAAAAATCTTGAAGACTAAACTACTGATCATAAGTACTAATAAGATATAACAAATATTTTTTCTAAAGATAAAAATATCGAAGATCTAATTACTGACCACTAATTTTGAATCATAAATTTTGACATAATTTCCTAAAGGGTAAACTCCTAAACGTAAATCCTGAACATATAGTCCAAAGACCAAATAGTAGTGGATCAAAAATCTACCAAGTAAATGCTTAACATAAAAGTTGAAGACCAAATTTCCAAAGAATAAGAAAAATTTTAAGCCTAAGACCAAATAGTGAAGGAAAAAATATAGGATTTTCTAAAATCCAAAACCTCAAACAATATTTCCAAACTCTTCAGTTTAATACCAAAATGTGTACATCCCCAAAAAAACCTGTGTAGATGTAAAACTTCCAAAATATATTAATAAGTTAGTCGAAATATCAAAATTCATTCACTTGTATTTATCAGATGGTAAAATTTAGATGTAACATGTAATTGTTCTTAGAATGAAAAAACCTTAGAAAAAAGGCTTGGAATTAGACAAGGCATAAGGGGTACCTATTGCATACAAAAGGAGAGTATGTTGAATATAAAAAAACCCTTGAAGGAACTACAAGACCCTTCAAGTTATCTTAAGGGAGATACCCTTTGAACATGCATAAGGCTACCAATGAAGGTATTGCAAGGCCCATCAAGGTATCTCCTAGGATATACCTTAAAATAAATTTCCAATCATGTGCATGTCCAAAGTATATACCAGAGACTCCTTGAAGGTACTACAAGAGCCTTCAAGGTATATCCTTACCTTGAAGGACATTATAGTACCTAAAAGGGTACCTTAATAAATGTTTTAAAGGTATCTGTTAAGAATTTGTGTTAAGACAATACTTCCTCCCAAATTTTAAATTATCTTAACAAGATCCTATTACAGAAATAGTCACAGGGATATATAAAAAATAATCACTAAGATATATTAGTGATAATTGTTATGACACATTATTCATTAACAAAACTTAATTAAATCACAATAGAACATTTAAAAATGTTATTGCATATATCAAAAAACTAAGATACCATATTAATGACAAAAAATGAAAGAGATCAACAATAACACAAACTTGTAGAATAATATATAAGATACCTTGAAACTCTTGGGGTTCACCACAGAGGTTCAAATCACATACAAGACCCTAAAATATAAGTATTTAATCATTTTCCATGATTTTGCACAAAACTCCCATTACTAAATATCATTTTGTATAATATTAAAATATACATGGTTGAATGTTAATTTAATTAGCTATTTTTTTCTACAAGGGTATTTCACTCTTATGCATGTTTGAAAGATATCTCCTAGGAGAAACCTTCAAATTAGGATGAAATGAGGATTGAAGTATGTAGTATAGGATATTAAAAGATATTATTTTTTGGGATTGATATAAATAGTGTCATTAAAAAAATGTGTTATACATTACATTTTTAGGTTTTAACATATCTCCATTTTTATGTTATGGTGTAAATACAGTTTTATCTCCTACATATAGGTACAAATTGGACTGATTTTATAAATAACCTAATTAACAAATCTTCTCATGTCTTTTGAAAATTTCTAAGCTAAAAAATCATATGTCAAATGTTTTCCAATGTGGAGACTATGTTTAACTCATAAATAATGGTAAGGTCATTGGTGACAAAAGAATACACAAAGTTATAGGTTTAGATGTTGACTCTTTGGAATCCATAAATCTCACTTCCACATGCAACAATGAGGAAACACCTATTGAATGTGTAAGTGTTAATGTGATAAAATATTTTTATATAACTCTTTCACTTCCATTTCCTAGAGATTTTATGGATAATTTGGGGGATGTAGTTGAAATTTTTACTATATGGAGCACAAAAATTAAGTAACACATCACATATAAGTTTTTTATAGAGGATGACATGGAAGAAGGTCAAAATAATTTTAGTTCAGTTTTGCATATACAACCATTGCAACAATAAAATGCTATCTTAGATTCATTGGTTTGATATATTGATTACCCTACCACATAACAAAGTCTAAGAAAAAAATATTGGGAAAAGGATAAATTATTGCACAAATGTATAAATCTTGAAAATGATGAAAAAATTGTTTCTGGTTATGTTGAATTTGCACAACTAGGAGAA
>JARHVA010002908.1:322500-457500 GCA_037957365.1 Torreya grandis | reverse complement strand
ATTTATTTTTGATAGTTTTAAAAAATTAGAATACTAATTATTTTTTATATTTTGAAATAATTTGGACTTATTACAAATACATTAGATAGATGTGATTTATTTGCAATATGTCTAACTAAATTTTTATACAATTTAATTTATTTTTGATAGTTTTCAAAAAATTGATTACTAATTATTTTTTATTATTTTGAATAATTTGGACTTATTACAAATACATTAGATAGATGTGATTTATTTGTAATAAGTCCAACTAATTCTTGAAAAGTCTAATTAATTCTTGATAAATTCTTATTTACTTTTGATAGTTTTCAAAAATTTAGACTGTTAATAATTCCATATTATCTAAAATAGTCCTTTATAGTATTTGGGACCATATCATTGGATGTGATCATGGGACAAAGACAATGAATATTTCATTTAAAATATTTCCTAATACTATATAGTACAACTTTATCTTGGATCAAACTTAGATAAAATATATGTAATCCATGTCATTTACACTACACATGGGTGTGAAATTAATGCATGATGGATATTGGTACACATATCCTACAAATGATAATATTTTTGCATACCACACCTTACCAAAGTCTACCAGTAGACCTATCAAACCAAATCACAATAATAATTTTTTTTCACAATTACCCTAACATCATCATCAGTTATTATAAAATTTACATGAACTGAAACTCATATAACCCCCCCCCCCCACCTAAATATTTGGGTAAAAATAAACCCTTGCCTTGAGGATACACTGGCACCACATATTACAACTACTAATAATAAATCAACCATTATGAAAAAAGGTGATTTAAGTTATGACAAAAAATTACAAAATCTCATTGATTCAAACATTATTTTCCTCTATGAAGTTAGTACATTAGTCCATGATCCAAACATAATTTCATAAACAACACAAACATCTTATGAGAGATCACTAAAAAATATGGGTACCATGGTTGAATAATTTACACTAACACAAATCAATTATGATAATAAAGATGGATAATATACAACACATTATTCATTTATAGATTTGGACACATGTATGTCTGATGTCAGGCCACATTGATGTAAAAAATGATAAAACATGATATAAGACCCATATTAGAGTCATTTTAGTCCATTGGTGTATCATCCATTACATATAGATCCTTGATGATTATTGGATTTTTATTCCCTTTAATTATTTATCTTGACACATGTGTAGTTATAATTTTTCATTAACCTATCTTTTATCCCTTGACTCATTCTTCATTTGCTAGTTTCATTTGATCCAAAAATTTATGACATCTATCATGTGATGTATCTTTCATTGTGACCTCATATTTATATATAATATTTTTGGCACATTAATTACTTATTACTACATGATGATCATCTATCATTTAGATACACTAAAAGATAAACCAATGAAGATAATACACTTGTTCGATATTACATATGAAAATATAAAAAATTGAATAATTGAAAAATACCAAAAACATAAAAAATATTTAAAAAATCATAAATCAAGGCCTAAGCATGACATGATTTATAAATTACCATTTAACCCTAATTTGGATGTGGATCCTTCTTGGTTACAAGGTTAAGGATATATAAATGATAGGGAAAAAGGGTGGATATCAAACTTACAATAGATCAATTAATGTGCAAAATTTAGATGTACCATGTGCTAAATTTATTAAATTGAGATAATCTATTAATAGAAAGTACAAATATGCTATATATATAAATTACATAAAATAGATTACTTAACCTATTCTAATGCTAATGCACATCTAGATCTAGTACAAGTATAAAGTAGGTAGGAAGATAGTTTTAAAATAATTGTCATATTCTAGATTTGGTACATTTGGTTCTTTAAAAAGTTGCACCAGTCTAGGATGGTTGTGTTAACACTATTATCTAGGGTTGAAATTAGTGTCTAATACGAAATATCAGTTGAAATAAGATGAAACCACCTAGTTGCTTCTAGGTTTGGCTTCTCTTTCTCTCTAGTGAATTCAAATCTAGTTTAGGGACTGTCACTCTTGGTGAAATGGTAAAACCCTAAATTTCCATCTTCAATGTGACCTTGGGGTAAAATGAATTAGTGGGAAAATGGTTCTAAGGTAACTTATAATAACATTATTTTCAAAGGGAACTGACAACATAACTAATACTTTAGAAGAGGGCCTCAGACTCATGTAATTATTCCCTACATGTTGGATTATGTGTGAAGCATGCAATGTTTATAAAGTAAGTATAATAGTGACCTAGATTTTAACTTAGAAAATAGGACCTTATAATTACTCCTTTGGTATTTAGACCTATAGCTAGGCTATTCCTTTGACTGATATTAGAATAAGGAAGAAAATGAAAGCTTTTGGTAACTTGAGTGCTTCTTGAATGCTCTTTTGTTCCAATTTATAGGTGAGGAATGAATGAGGGTTGATATTATATTTATACCAATCTTATCAAGATATAAATCACATTAAATCACCTAATCTAACCATTGTAATATGTTTCATTTGAAAATTAAATAACTTTAGGACACTAGACACTCATGTCAGGGCAGGACAATAACATCAACATTATTGTTTATCCTAAATGTTGGTGTCTAGGGAGTAGGAGAGTAGGTTTAGGCTCAAATATTATAAAGGTTTAAGATAAGTACATTTTAAGCATTTTGGGCTAGATATAATGTCTATGCCATAAATATAAGGCTAGTCAGACTAAGAGATTGGCCAAGGGGCATAAGATAGAGCATATGCAAGGATTGTGGAATCAAGGCATGTGTAAAACTAAGAGGAAAAAATAGGATTTGAGTTTGCTAAGTGTAAAATACTATGGTGATACATAATCATATAATATCATCTACATTTTCATCCCTTTTAATTTATTAATGAAATTACCAATTTAAAGGAAAGGAATAAGTAATTGACTATGTATGCACACATTATATTTTATTGAGTTGAATTTGAGTGCTTTGTTGGAGTTAAATTTTATTACTTTTTTAGTGAATGAATATCAACCAAGATAATTTTACAATGTATAATCAATGCATATAAGCTGGGTCAAAAGTGCTTGAAATATATTGAAATTAAAATAGCAAGGTTTAAGAGCACACATGTGTGTTGATGTAACCACATTATCAATTAGAAAGATATTTTTACAAAATATGTATCATTGTAAGGATCTAAAAATGAGATTAGTATAAATATAGGTGAATATTTAAATTGAATATATATAAGGAGATAGATATATAGATAGTTAGAGAGAGAGAGAGAGAGAGAGATTAAAAGGTACATACCCCCAACTTTTAAGCAAAAGTGAGTTGCCACCTAGAAGTTGGGATTAGATAAACCATGTAACATAATGATATTTATAACCTAGTGAGTTTGGATGATAAAGTTCAAACTAAAAACTTGGAAATATTGAGTGATTTAATGACCTCAACCATACTAAAAGGTTAACCAACTATTGCAGTAGATTGGCTTGCTAAAGTCTGTAAAAGTCTATAGGGTATCAGTACATGTAATAGTTTTAGAATATGAGATTGATTTGTATTTTAAAATATTATGCACATGTTTCATAATATATTCATCTTAAATATGCATCATGTTGATATTTTGTATAAAAATGGCACACTACATAGAATTCTACCCCAATTGTGGATTTGAATCATATAATTGTGTGTTTTAGCTAATTTGGATAATTGTGTGAGTGTGGAAGACATGATTCTAAATAATGAACCAATTATACATGGATAAATATTAAACTAATATAATTACCAATGTGGAGGACATGTTTCTAAAATATGCCCCCACTATAAACTAGAGATGTTGAATACTGAGTAGGTGTGGGGAACATGCTTCCAAAGAATGCCCCCACTATAATATAAAAATTATGAATATGTGTAATCCATGTCCTTATGAAATTTCCCCACTAAATTTTTAAATTTGTATAAGTACTAAAAATTAAATAAATGTGGATAGCATGCTTCCAACATGCCCCCATTGTAATCTGTGAATTTGTGAAAACCTTGTTTATATGGCATTCCCCTATTGAATTTGAGAATTGTACAAAGTGTGGAGAACATGCTTCCCAAAAATTCACCCACTAATATTCCCCGCCTTTGAGGCTAGGGAAAAATATTAATGGAAGTTACCTCGCCTTAAAAAGGTAAGACAACTAGAAAAACTATGAATATAACCATATAGAATATAGAAGGAATATGTCTAGGTAAATGTATCATTGAAGCACATAGAACCAATGTGATCACATGTGGGAATAAGATACATGATAAATATATTGGAAAAATATATATGGTAATAGTACAAGCTCAATAATAAAATAATTAGACACATAAGAGCACTCAAAATCAAGTCAAAATCAATGGTCCAAAGAAATTGCAAACAAGGGGCATGTTCAAATGCCACAAATTGAAAGGATGTGACTTAGTCAAATGTCCACAAGGAAAGGAATGACATATTAAAATATACATATAAAAAATAATGACATATTTAAATTTCAAATAAGGCAAACATAGGCACATGGGCCACATACAATAGAGCATATTTAAATGCTCGAACAAGCAAGCTAATAGAAACAAGGCAAAACACTCAAGGAAATGTATAAAGGAAAATTATAAGTAACTAGCATAAACATGTCATAGTGGTCCATGGATCAAATGTGTAAGAAAAAAATGTAAAGTACATAGCATATCAATTACCATGTACAAGATATAAGCATGGATAAGGCATGTGTAAGTACATATGTAAGCTCAAACATGATAGTGTAGAGTGATCATCATATCATATAACTTATGTATATCAAGATTGTAGAAGATGGATGCCCCCAATGTATTAGTGATTTGGCTAGAGGGAAACCCAAGCACACACAAGTGTATCATATACCTGTGTATGTTTGTATATGTGTGTGTAATATTAAATGATATGCTAGTACTCAACATGGAACTAACACATAGATGCCAAGGAACTGATATAGCATGTAGGTGCCAAAAATGTTTTTTGATTTTTGAATGTTTTTTTCTTTTTTTGGTAGTTTTGTAATTTTGGATGATTTAAGAGTTCCAATCAATGAATTCCTCATGATCTAAAGGTGTGGGACCATTTTTCAATTTTCAAGTGTTTTTTATAATGATGGATTACCTTTTCTTCAATATACTTATCCAATGGCTTCCCTAAAGCTAATGGTGTTTGCAGATAATTGTATACATCATGTGATATACAAATAACTATATCCATATCAATAAAGGTAACACACATATTTTTAGTATCCAAATTATATTTCCATTTGATTAGATAATCTTATCCAAGTTTTATTTTCAAATCGGGGTTATGGTCTAGTATCTATATGGTTGTGGTCACCATATGTGTACCACAAACAATAGGTAACTAAAGGTATTTTTAGGATTTTGGCATTAATGGAGAGTATATGAGTTCATTCGTAGTATGTACCAATTATTCAAAGAATTTAGTTTCATAAGTTGTATCCCACTTATTTGTATCAAATTAGAAATGGTAGTAATATACCCCATCAATATTAGTATTAATAGTCAACTCTTCATGCTTTAGTCATTTTGAAAGATAGTTCTCATTTAAAATATAGGAAGTATTCTGCCTTTTTGTAGGTTGTGAAGCTTATAGAGAAGACTCCACATTTTTCACATGGTATATTTGCATTTGACCTTTGTAAGGTTGGATCAATGTTTTTAACCAATAGCAGTGAATTGAGTGATAACCATTTACATGCTCATTTGCTATGGTTGTGTTCCCCTTATCTAGATTTAGTGTTGTTTTTATAAGTGGATTGATCCTATATGCACTAGGACCTATGGGTTCAAACAAGTTATGAAAAAGGTTAAAAAGTGGATCAAATTTTAGTGTGTGCATTTCTCATCTATCATATCAAGAGCAGTATCATCATCACTATCATAGTAATAAAAAACATGCCCATCATTCTGATTAGTACTAACCAATAAAAGAAGCTCAAATGAATGAGGTTCTTGTAGTTTCAATAGATAATTTGGTAATGGTTCTCACTCTTGATGTGCATCTATGTAGACCTTAATATGTGGTATGTTATTTGTAGCTTGAGATGGAAGAGACATTGTACTTAACTCACCTATTTCATCAATGTGTATATGTTCAATATGAATGCATTATTTAGGTGGTAGCATTATAGGAGTACCTTCAAAATTATATTGTATCATTTTGAAAAGTTTAAAAGGTTCATCATTGGTGGGAATTGTTAATAAAGTCCCATCATGTATAAAATTTACACATCTATAAAGTGTAGATGGAAAAAATTCCATTGAATATATCTAAGGTCTACCCAAAAGTACATTATAATGCAATGATTGAGACACTACCTAAAAAGTAGCTAAAAAAATTGGTCCTAATGTCATATCCAATGTAATTTGACCAACTAGAGAACTGTGTGATTATCAAACCCTTGGATATGCATAATCAATTTTCAAATTGTTGTTCCCAAAATTAGCTATGCTCATTTTGTGAACAACCCATATGAAACTTGTCCATTTCGTAACCTACACTCTAAGTTCATCATTCGAGATAAGATTATCTTGATCTCAAGTGAAGTTGTCTAACATCCTGGGAAAGTTTACAACATTCCCTCACCATGATTTCTCAAAAATTGTGAAACTTGTTGTAATCTTTATTTAATCAAAATGTTAGTTTTGATCTTTTTAGGGTGTTAATGAATTTTATTTTTATTTATGTACAGGTGGCCTTTTTCACTTCCCTTACATGTTTTGTCCTCTCTCTACATGTATAGGTGGCACTTTTTGCCACTAGTGCATTATCTAGCCTTAGGCGTATGCATTAGTGGCACTTTTTTCCACCAATGCATTATCTATCCCCTGACACATGTTAGGGTGGCAAATTTTGCTACCTGAGTAGAGACTTTTAAAATCTTGAATTTCACATGGTATTCATGGCCACACACACCAAGTTTTTAAATCTTGTTTTGGGGATTTTAAATGCTTTTTTATTTCCATTTCTTTTATTTCAAGTTTCCTAAACTCCTCTCTGTAACCACTCGACTACATGAACAAGGGAGATCTCTAATTCACCACTGTTGAGCTTAGGATTTTGAGTTTCTTGGGTAAGTTTTTTTTTTCTACTTCTAGGTTTTCATTTATTTTGAGTTTTTCCTGTTAAAGTTTGACTTTTATTTTCATTTTTTTTTCCTTTCAGTGGTTTGATCCTTGTTTTATTTTTTATTTTTTACCCTAGTGAGCAAAAGCCATCGACTTCTTTTTTATGCCCTAGGTTTTTGTGGTGCATGTCAAGTCAGTGTTTCAACCCGACTAAGATTTTACCCTCGCCAAATATTTTTGGAAATCATCTTACACTTCTCATCGCAAACAAACCATTTGCATTGTTAGCATTTTTCACTGCTTGAAATTTGTATGAAAATGATCTAAATGATAGTGTAAGAGTGGTAAATGTTTTCATCTCATCCTAGTGAAAACTCAGCAAATGATACCACATGTAATGTCAATGAAAAATACCACTTAAACATTTCCCATTTCTTGCAGTAGTAGCTAATTTTGCTGCTAGGACATTAGAACTTTAATTTTCTTGAAGTATGCCTTGTCAGCATTTTTTGCCACTCCTACACATAAAGATATGTAACGGTGGTGAATTTAGATGCCTATGCATAAACACAAATTTTATCCTACCTATAAGGGTACAAAAATTCACTACCAATGCAAATGCAAATATCCCTCATATGCAAAGGCAACAAAATTTTCCACCCATGCAAACATCTTCTTGAATTTTCTAACTCTGGGATGTTTCCAATTTTGCTTTTTTGAGCCTACTTTCCTCTATTTTTTTGGCTTGCTCACACTTTATCCCTTTCAGGCGAATCTCCATAGTCATGATCATCAACATGCAATTATCCTAAATTATTAGTATTTTCCCTAATTGCATGATTATGACTTTTATTGTAGTTTCTTCTGTGGATCTTCTTTCCTCATCAACATCCTTTTGGTAAAATATCTTTTAGATGATTGAGTTTTTTCCAAAGAAGTTGAAAGTGATAAAGTATAAATATCAAGGTTTTTTTCCAATCACCTCAATTAATTCTAATGTTGATGACATTAGAGATGCAAAGATTGGTCATGTGGACATGGCTGAGTTTGTGGAGAGAACTAAGTCAAGCAATCCCAACTCTAAAATGAACAAGATAATTGACAACAATATTCATTTGGTATCTTCTTTCCCTGTAGCATCTCACAACATAGAACTCATTCTTCAATGTGCTCAATTTTATAATAAAGATACTAGGGTTGTGTTGGATGCTAGTGGAACTGTGGTAATTAGATTAGATCTTAAATTTATTGATGAAGTGTTTATGTGCCCTCTTGCTACAGAAGTGATAAAACTTGATTTTGTTGATGCACAAAAAGAATATGACAAAAATACTAAAAAAGCAAAGAAGGTAATCAATAATAAATGGCTCAAGACATCAAGGGAAAATTTGTCAAGGTGGCCATGGAGTTTTCCAAGAAGTGACTTTATAGAAGAAGATGGTGATCTAATAACTCTTCTCAGTAGGATAAGAGGTTTTCCCTCTTCCTCACAGTTTTATGAATGGATGTATCCCTTCATCAAGTTAATACTCCAAGGTAAAGAAACCATCTTCTAAGAAGAACAAATCAGTAATGCTTTGCATGAGTAATTGACTAAGGTATCCACTACCTTCAAATTCTACATGACTTATTATCTAGTGTATATTGCAACTTCAATGAGAATATTTCTAGGTCTAACATTATATGGAGATAAGAGAGTAATCCCATTGTATCAATACTACTCTCAATTAACATTGAAGAGTTATATTCATCATTTTAAGAGAGTAAATGATGCTTTCTTTATAGTAGTATTATTATGTCTTTTTGATCCTCAACTAGAACAAAAAAGAGTTTTAGATGAGGCTTGGATAGTGGTAAATGATTTTAGATACATGTTCTTATAGTTTCTTTCCTTCTCATACCTAAGGGTTGGCTTTTTCCAAGGTCATCCTTATATGACTCCAAGATTCCCCTAAGATAAATTGGTCTTAATGGAGCTATGTAGACAAATGATCATCATGCATAATAAATAGATGGAACTCAAGAAGCCTGATTTCAGATTCCTAGTTGAAATTGGTAGGTTTTTAGTGTTAATCAATGGGAAAGCTAGAGTCATGAAAATTGAAATGTAGCTTGTAACCTTGAACCAATTCAAAAGAAGACTAAATTTTGATTACAGGGGCATGCAAGACATAATAAAGAGGAAAACCCAATTCCATGAACCTATGATTGAAGATGTTTGGGTTGATTTGAGAATACAAGAAGATGTCTAGAAAATGGACTACAATAGGTTATCTCTTGAGCAGGTTGAATATCTAAGACTTGTTGATATTCTTGAGAATCTAGTGGATGATGGAGAGTTGGTTAATAACATATAAAATATTGAACATATTACTAATACCCCTCTTCCTTCAATCTAATGGTCATAAAAAGAGCTAACCTCCTTGAGGAAATATCTAAACCTATATTAGAAAACACCAATAATTGGCTACCAAACAAGGGAATTGCTTTGAAAGAATTCTTCATAGGATCATAAGCTGAGAGTCAAAAGGAAAAAAAGAATAAAGCTAGAGAATAGAATGAAGAACAAAATTGATGTTCCTTCTTCCTCCAAGCCACATAAGCCTAAGATCATATTTGTAATGAACAAGTCAAAAGTTGTGGAAAAATAATCTGAAATAGAAGATATGGAAATTGAGAAACAAAGCACTGAAGAACTAGTGATGGAAGAGATAGAAATTGAAGATAGGCCTATAAATCAAGAGGAGGAAACCTTGTCCCCATAAGAGAATGTTAAACAAGAAATGGGAGTCTCTTCTTCCCTTTATAACATGCTTGTTACAACTCCATCTATTTCTCCTATTAATGTTCCCTCTTTTGGATCACCCTCTCCTTCCAAAATAATTTTTGACAACCCTCAAAGCACTTTTGAAGATATTCTCTATTCCTCAAGGTCTATTCCTAGTTTGTCCTCCCCATCTTTTGATATTGGAGATACTTATACTTTTGATCACTTAGTAAAAGGTGTAGTTTTTACAGACACTCCACCTATTGTTTCCACTACCTGTGCAAGTGCAACTCCAGTGATGCCAACAATGGAGATAGATACTAATGTGAGTACTTTTGTGCTCCCACCATGGTTATCAGATTATACACCAAAAATGAAGAAACAAGCCATCTCTCTAGATGACTTTGATTTTAATAAGTTGGCGCCAATAAAAGCTAAGGCCTTGAAGAAGCCAAAGATTCTTTTAAAAATTCTTGGAGATAAAGGACACAAATTTTTGGAGATTGCAAGACCTCCACAGGATAAAACCATTGAAAATTTTGATATAAGTGATTACTCTATCTCTAGAGTTGAATTAATTAAGATAACTCATAAAAGTGCCAAGAGTGATATGCAGTCAACCATGGACATCTTGATTCAAAAATTTGATAGGGAGAAAGAGATGAAGGATTAATACAAATCAATGGTGGAATAGTTGACTGTAGTGGTAAGGAAAATCACTTTGTGTACAAAATTAATAACTCCTGAGGCCATTTTTGTAGAATACCCCATTATTTAGAAAGCAGAAAAGACCTATCTCAAAGGAAAAGTACTTGAAGAGTACTTGGACAAGATGTGTGCACAAGGAATTTCCCTTCTCATAGAGCTATCTGAGAAAATAGATAAAGTGAGGAAAATAAGATCAAAACTTGATGATCTCATTGAAGTTGTTTCTCAAGATATTAAAATCATAGAAAAGAATCATGATAAATGGGTGGAGATGAGAAAAATAAAAATAAGCACTCTAATATCAATTGGTGTCATTACTGATAGGGATTCTTATACTAAATCTAAAGAGGCATTGACATATAGAAGCCATGTGCTTAAATATTTGATCAATGACCTTGAATCTACAAGGGAACTTAGTGAACAGCTTGATGTTAGCTTTTTGCATAAATTAGAGGAGCTACCTTGCAAGCTTACATCTCAAAATAACCAATTCCTTTCAACAAAAAAAATGATTTAGGAATTTGAAGGTATGTTCCAGAAAGAATTTGAAGATAAGACATTTTTAATAGCTTCTATGGACAATATTTTGTACAATTAGTTAACTTTGGATAATCTAAAAACCAAGTTAACTAGTCATGTAAAATCAGTCACCATAGTGAGAGATGCCATAGTTAGAGCCAAGATGATTTTTAGGAACACTGTTAGTCCAAACAGTATCAGGATGTAAGCAGCTTTCATAATGTATGATGGACACATGAAGAAGGATGGCGATACAAATTAAAGAAATATATTTTTCCCTTAGTTTATTTTCAATTTTTTAGATGTAATTTTGAATCAACTTTGGACATTTTTACATGTACTTTTTTTATATGTAATTACGTGTAAAAAATAGGAAGTCCCAAGTCAATAAGGACTCTTTATTTTTTTTGACTAGGTCAAAGTAGTTAGGGTTTTCCTAAATTTTCTCAAGGCCTCTCCCTATAAATAAAGAGGGACTCTTTTTTAAAGGATCATCTTTTAGTTATTGAAGTGAAACTTTGCCAAAATTGAAAGGCATTTTGAGACTTTGGGCTCAAATTGTAAATCAAATTTTATCAAGCGAATGAGAAGACAAGTAACCTTTCAAACTTTGTGTTGAAATAACTTGCGTTGCATTGGAAATTATTCTTATGTCCTTTCCTAATTCAATCTTATTTATTTAATTAAATAAGTAATGTGAGTGAAAATAATCTAGGAGATGTTCTGAAGTTGATTATAGAGACTTTGTGCTACCATAATTATCTTTAGTTTATGTTTTAGTGCTTTAGAACAAAGGATATTGGAAAGGTTTTGAACTAATGTTATCTTTTGTGATAATATATTTTGTTGTATTTTTTAGTGGAGACTTTGGGCTACACCTTATTCTACTATGTTCTAAATTATAAATCAACAAAATAAGCAATGATAGACTTTGTGCTCTCGTGGGTTTCTCAAATTTTCAGTTTATATCAAGAAAGTGTTCTTTTTATTTCGTAAACATCATTTCTAAAAAAAGAGAAATGGATGATAGATCTAACACCTAAATTAATATTTAGTTTAGATTAGTTTATGATAGTTTATAGGGAACCTCCCCTTGCTAAGAGGAGAGATTTATCTCGTTACACTGTGTCTGATATAACCATTTTTCCTTTAGTTAGTTGATGACAAAATGTTCACCCAACACAAATAATATTGGTGGTAGTGCCCATGGTGTTTAAGAAATTGATACTACATATTTTTATGCCTAATCCATTATCAATGAGCACCCTTTTGATGCCCTTATTTTGTATTTTAACTTTTATGAACAAAGGTAACTCTTGATCAATAATATCTTTGGATGATAAGTCAATTAGATCAAACGTAATAATTTTGGCATTGTTCTTTAGATATTTCATGATACCTACAAAATAAGTAGGATCCATATCATTTGGAACTTGAGTTTCATGTAATGTCCCATAAAGGATGTCCTTTTAAATAGTAGATTGTTTTAGGAGCTCAAGTATTGAAAATTCAGCATGTGTATTGCTCAATTGGTCAACAAGGTCATATCCTATAACTTTTATCACAAGTTTAGGCTTAGGAAGCACTTGATATATATTAATAGGTCATGGTGTAGGTTGAGTAAGCATACCTATTTGAGTAGTAACAGCATGGAACACATAATCCAATATAATTCATTGGAAAATATTGGGTGCTCTATGGTAAATTTCACTCGAATAAGGATTGGGTAGAACAGACATGTTGGTATCTAGATACCAGTTCTATAACATTGAAAGAGAAATTTTAAATAGATATCAAATCTTGCCTCTATTTTAACACTCTCTCATTATGTGGATGAAATTTATTAACAATTTTTACAAGAGAATTAATGTATCAAACCATAAAAACTATTAGGTATTGGATCATGAAATAATTTATAGATGTGTCCATGGAAAAAGTGATTGTAATATTTATCAATCAAGGATCAACAATAGGAAAATAAATCAAAAAACTTGAGCTGGCCTAGGGTTTGATGTTCAAATATCAGGTTCACCAAATATTTAGCCTTAATTTGGATGTTGATCCTACTTGAATATATAGGTTTAGGAATATAAAAATGATAGGGCGCAAGGGTGAATATCATATCTACAGTAGGCCAATCAATGTGCTAAAATTAGATGTACCATATGCTAAATTTATTAAATTGAGATAAGTTATGAATGGAAAGTACAAATATGTTTGATATAAAAATTATATAAAAGAGAACACTTATCTGGTTTTGATGTTAATGTAAATCTAGATCTAGTACAGGCAAAAATCAAGTGGGAAAACAATTCTGGGATAATCATCAAACTCTAGATCTAGTGTCTCTAGCTCCCTAGATAGCTCTGTCAACCTGAGATGGTTACATTAGTGTTACTATTTGAGTTTGAGGCTAGTGTCTATTAGAATATATTAGCTGAAATAGGATGTAACCACTTGGATGATTTTGGTTTGGATTCACCTTCACTTTGGTGCATTTAGATTTGGGTCATGGATTGTCACTCCTGGTGAAATCATAAAACCCTAACTTTTCATATTCAATGTGACCTTAGGAAAAAATGGGTTAGTGGTCATACAATGTTAGGATAACTCTTAATGACCCCACTATCAAAGGGTATTACCTACATAGCCAATAATCCATAAGAGGGACTTAAACTCATGTATTTTTCCCTTACATGTTGGATTGTGTGTGAATCATACAATGTGTGTAAAGCAAGTACAATAGTGACCTAGATTGTAACTTAGAAAATAAGACATTATGACTACTCATTTAGTACTTTATAGTTATATCTAGGTCTCTCCTTTGACTAATATTATAATAGGGTATAATAGGAAATCTCTTGGTAACTTGAGTGATACTTGAATGCTCTTTCGGTCTAATTATTACGTAAGGAATGAATAAGGGTTGAAATTGTATTTATACCAATCCTATTAGGATATAAATTGCATTAAATAAATTAGGTTAACCATTGTAATATGTTTCATTTGAAAATTGGATGACTTTTGGACACTAAACACTTAAATTGGACTAGGATAGTAACATCGATGCTATTGTCAATCCAATATGTTAGTGTCCAGGGAATAGGGGAATAGGTATACGCTTAGAACTTTTAAAGGTGTAAGATAAGTTAATTTTAAGCATTCTAAGAAAGATAGGATGTATTTGTCATAAACATAAGGATGGTCAGACTAAGATATATACCAAGGGGTACATGATAGATCAAATATAAGGCTTATAGAAGCAAGGCATGTGTAGAACTAAGAGGAACAACCAAGGTTTGAGTTTTCCAAGTGTACAATGCTAAGATTCTACATAATCATAAAATATCATCTAAAATTAAAATATTTACATATATTTTTTTATCACATGTTGATTAAATTAAAAATTATTTTCTATATACACATTCATTTCATGGTGTATGAGTACGATGCAGGACAAACATATCATACATGGACACATAGATATGAGACTCTCCTATATGAAATGGCCATGCAAATGCTAGGGAATCTTATTATAATGGTCACACTATCATAGGTTATATATTTATGTAACATTTTACCATGTTGAGCTACATATATTACTTACACATATTTTGTTGGTTACTCATATTATACACAATGCCACATGGATATGTTATTTTACTATGTTATGATAATGACATTTATGAATGGTATAGACTAGTTTTCACTTGTTCTATACTTCATTGATGTTTTTACCCTTGTGTGATAGAATACTCATTTATTTTCTATTATGTGCATTCCCTTGGCATTATTTTCATTATTTTATCACCCTTTACTATGACCCATTAGACTTATTTGTTTGTGACATCTTGATGTCCCTTATTTGTGTCCCTTGGGCTTATTTGTTGTGACATATTTATGTCCCTTATATGTTTCCCTTGTCTTTATGTGTGACATTGACTGCTATGGCATAACATATATTTTTGAGATTGTGTGATTACTAATTTTATACATGTTCTGATACATATCACAAACTTCCCCTTTGTGTGTAGTGTCATAATTTATAGCATACAACTATTTACTATGTATGCTTATTTAGTTATTATTATATCAATGATGTTTATTACCAAATTTATAATTGATACATCTATTTAGACATGAAACTTACATGCCTTACATACATATGTTACATGCATGTTTTGAAGGCATATACATTACTATGATGACATATTCTTCACATGTTGAAATGATTCTACATGATTACATATTTATACTTGACATAATAGATTTAACTCTTATTTTGAGATGGATGAATTACATGTTATTTTTGTTAGAACATTTATTTGCTAAATGCACTATTTTAGACCCTTAGTTTACTTTGGTGTGTAATTAAATAATAATAATTTATTATTTATTAACACAATGTAAAAACCTCATGTAAATAAATAGAAACATGTAATTGTTTATTACTTACCAAATTATTGTTAAATGATTCTTGAGGAAGGATGGCCCCATTGGTTATAGTGGTATCCTCCCTTAATCCCCATTATAAATAGGGTTTTAACCCTATTATAATTTACATTAGATTCACTTCATTAAATATCGATGATTATGATAAAGTTATATTTTCATGTGGCAAATAAATTATAGAGTTATATGAAGGCTTACTTGAAGAAAATATCATATTTGTGGGTTTTTTACCTTTGAAATTTTTTACACATTGATCTCTCTATCATTTGTACATTGATCTAGTTGTGTATGCTTTGTTAATTCATTTCATTCTAGATTTTACCTAGGTATATTGCATATATTCTACATGAAATTTATCATGGTTTTAGAGCAACTGGGGTGTATTTAGTTTGTAAGCCATTGTATATTGATACATATTGATTTCAAATAATTTTCAAGCCTAGTATGCCATTATTGGTTGATGTAGGCCCTTAATGTATACGAAAATTTGAAAATATCTCAACATTTATTATGTGGCTTATTGGAGGCCTAGATATTAGTAGTTAGAGAATAAAACCTAAACTCAAGCATCGTAAAACTCCATTATAGTGACCAATCTTCAAAATTTGAAAAATCAAAGCAACTGGAATGCCATTTTATGACCAAGTATGGCCTAAAAATGAAGAAAATATGAAAATATTATTTTTTGGAATTCTTTTTTATCTTTCTCTTCTTTGAGCAGTTAAATCAAGGGATTGACGAATACCAAAGAGCTTTAAAATATTGAGGAGGATTGATAAATCCAATTTTTCTCTCTCCCCTATGGTGTATTTGTATGACCTAGTGGAGTGGAAATGTTATTTTGTGCATCAAAAATTTAATTTTAAAGATCTATTTTGATTTTTGGCAAGTGTTTAGGAAGGTTGAAAAAGTTTGGTGATTTCTTGTGGCCTATTCATCTTCATGTGCAAATACAAAATTTTACATGGGTGCTATTACTCTTTAGGCAGAATAATATAGGTAATTCTTAATTCATATTGTTTAAAAGTAAGGTATTTTTAAAAATATGTTATTTATTAGATCTTTATTTTCCAACCCTGGGCCCCATCTTGAGGATAGTGTTTTACCTAAAGTTAAAAACTTATTATGTTTTTACTTTTTAGAATTGCATGCACTATATATATGTATTTATATATTTTATTTAAAATCAAAGAAAAGAAGTTTAAATAGTATGTTGTGCATATCAAATAGTTTCCTACAAGGGTTGGTAGTTCTTATTTTGATAAAACCTTATAAAGAAGAGGTCTAGTGTTCAAAACCCTCTAAATTTTTCCTTTTATAGTCAATTCAAGTTATTTTTTGGTCAATTTGTTTTTGGTTTGTGTGTGGTGTGACTCATGTGCAAAACCCTAGTGTAACTTTGATCTTTGTATTTTAACTTTTGACCTAACAATCTTTGGTCAAAAATAGTCATGTGACTATTTCTTTCCTAGGTTTTGACACATTTTGGATGCATTAGTTGGTAATTTTATTGATTTAAAGATTCTTATTATAGAATTTGTATTATTAAATATATATTTTTACATTAATGTATTTTTACGACACTTGTGACACCTTATTTTATCACAATATTTCATTATTTTTTTCTTTCTTAACATAAATTTGAACAATTATTAGTTATCTAGACTATAAAGTTTATTTCCTATAATATAAATTATAAAATCACATTAAAAAAATATTATATCAAAATCCTTTTTTAGTGTTGAACTATCCAGTTCAAAGGGAAGTTATGGCTTCACCTATCTTTGTGCTTGATAAATCTCAAACAATTAATGGGTTTAGCTATAATATGTTAAAAGTCTGCATTAAAGTAGAATTTATGACCTAAAAGCTATGAAACATAGTTTTTGGGATGGAAAAAGCCCCATAAGGACAACATGTTATACATGAGCTTTTGAATGCATTTAAACATAAATCAAAAGAAGTCATGTCAATTATATTATGGAGTGTTAAGGATGAATTCCTACCCTATATTGGTAGAGTCTCTTAGTGATGTTTGGAAACTCATTTAGTCTATGCATGAGGTAACTCATCTCTCTAATAATATTAAGGTGATTATTGAGTTGCTTATGACACCTATGAAAGGTGATGAATTTTTTTTAACTTCCTTGTTAAAATTAAGAATGTCAAAGCTCAGTTAAATGTTTGTAACTGTAATTTAATTCAAGATCAATTATTGTATTTAATTATTCATCTTAATATTCATAATTTTATTTCAATTTTGAATTCAAAGTACCAAATAAATCAATATATCCATGATCTCACTACTCTATTAACCCATCTAATTCAAGAAGATAAAGTTATGTCTAATTTTGGTTCTAAAGAGAATACCACTTTGGTGTTTATCACTCTCAAACTTATTTTTGAGAATAATAGAAAATAAAAAATTAACCCTAATATTACTAATGAGAAAAATGAGAACAAGAAATATGGTAATAAGAATCATAAACCTAAGTTTAATAGGTATTGTAATCTATGATAAATTTGGTCATAGAAGGTAAAATTATTATTAAAAAAATAAAGTTAATAATAAAACCTATAAAAATAAAAAAGGAAATAAATCTAATTAGAACCATCATATGAATCAAAACCATAATCAAAATAATAATTAGCAACAAAATTATAATGTTATTGCTTTATATGGTGCCTTGTTTGCTTCTAATGAGAATGAATGTATTTTAGATAATGGTGCATCACACCATATGACTTGCATATCTAAATATATATGTGATAATTCATTTTTAGAAGTAACAAAGTAAGTAAAGACTAAATTTTCAAATGTTTTTATCAAATATGCCTTATATGTACCTAAACTTAAGAAAAAAATGTTATCTTGTTCTCAACTTACTAATGATAATTTAATCATATCTTTGATTAATTATAATTGGTCCATTAGAAATAAATCTAGTTCTTTGATTATTGAATGTGTTTAAAATAATGGTTTATATATTTTATCTACTTCTCCTAAATTTTATCTTTCATTGTATATAAAGAATGAATCTCAATTATGCCATGAAAGATTAGGACATGTTAATTTTAAAAGTTTACATGAAATTTATTCTCATATAATATATTTTTTGGTCTTCCTCTATCTCTTCTTATCATGAAATTTATGAAGGATACTTACGTGATAAGCAACATACTGATTACATTCATAATAATCATGATGCTAATTCCTTACATCTTCTAGAATTAATTCATAGTGATGTTGTAGGACCTATTGAATATGTATCTCTTAATGGGTATTTATATGTTGTTACTTTTATAGATGATTATACTAAATTGATCTAGTCATATTTAATTAAAAATAAATCTAAAGTGTTGTCTAATTTAAAAAATTTAAAGCTTTTATTAAAAATTCTTCTAACTTTTCTATTGAGAGATTAAGATCTGATAATGGTGGTGAATATATTATTAAAGAGTTTGATTTTTTTTGCATTAATTAAGGTATTCATAGGGAACTAACAAATCCCTATTCCCCTCAAAAAATGGTATTATTGAAAGGAAAAAGTTTGCCATTATAGAAATGGCTAGAATAATTTTTCATTCAACAAACGTTCTTAAGTTATTATGAGATGAAGCCATGAATAGTGTTGTGCATAATTTAAATAGTCCCTTCTAAAGCTTTTCATTTTTCTACTCATTTGTAAATTTGGTGTAAAAATAAACACAATGTGGCTTATCTTAGGATCTTTGGTATCCCTAATTCCATATTTGTTCCTAAAGTAAAAAGAAATAATCTTGATCCTACCTCCTATTATTACATTTTAATAGGTTATGGAGGTAAAACTAAAGGATTAAAGATATACGATCCATCTAAATGATAGATCACTAAGAATAAGAATATTCTTATTCTCAAAAAATCCTTTTGTGATTCCTCTATCAAACTTCCTTAATGTTATTATGTTGATGAACCTATCTCTCTTATTTATCCTTATGAAAAAATGGATGCCTTAGAGGAAGTTGATCCATGGATAACTTAGAGTCACAAAAACCCCTTAAATTTCATATTTAATCTAAAAGACCTAAATGGGAAGAATCCCTAATCTAGTCTTTTAGTCTTGATAATTTTAATAAATTAACTATAAGTCAAAATTATTATCATGCTTTAATGACTATGTATGAATGTGAACCTTAATATTTTGAGGAATCCATTCTAGATGACAAATGTACAGTTGTTATGCAAGCTGAGTATAATGCCTTAATTAAAATTTAGACTTGAGATCTTGTCCCACCTTTGCCTAAAATGTATAGTGTTGGTTGTAGGTGGATTTATAAAGTTAAATATAATTAAATTGTTAAAATTGAAAAGTTTAAATCAATATTAGTTGCTCATGGGTTTACTCAAAAACCTAGGATTGACTATATTAAAACTTTGTTCATATAGCAAAAATGAGTAGTATTAGATTGTTTATTGCTCTTATAGCCCAAAATGATTGGATTATACACCAAATGTATGTTAAAAATGTGTTCTTGAATGGTAACTTAGAATAATAAATATATATGACTCACCCTAAATTTTTCACTAATCCTAACAAATAACATAGGTATGCAAGTTAAATAAATCACTATATTGTTTAAAACAAGATCCTTAATCTTGATATTCTAAATTTACTAATTATTTTAAAGAACTAAGTTTCTTTAATTGATATTTTGAAAATTATATCTTTTTAAAAGTTGAAAATATTCATTTAATATTTATTTTACTATATGTTAACGATATTTTGATTACTAACAATCTAATTAGTTTAATTCATAAGTATAAGGATGAACTAAGTCAAATATTTGAAATGACTGATTTAAGCACTCTGCTTCAATTTTTAGGAATGACTATATTTCAAGATAAAAATTATACTATTGTATCGCAATATTAATATGCACATAATATTCTTTTTAAGTTTAATCTGCTTGATTTTAATCCTATATATACTCTTATTGAAGTTGGTGTTAAACTTGATCCAAAACCTGCATGTGAAAAATTTAACCCTACTATGTATAAACAACTTGTGTAGTTTGATTTATCTAACCATTAATAAGCAAGAAATTTCATATGATGTTGGTGTTATTTCTATATTTATGTATGATCCATATTTGGATCATTGTAAATTATCAAAATGTATACTTTGTTATACCAAAGAAATTATAAATTTTGTTTTATTTTATTCTTCCATTGATAAAGCCAATTTTTATGGTTATTATGATGCTAACCATGTTTGTGATACTATAGATCATAAATCTACTTCTGGACATGTATCTAAGTTTGGTGTAGGTGTTATCATTTAGAGCAACAAAAATTAACCTAATGTTTCTATTTCTTCTATAGAATCAGAGTATAAAAGTGCTATGTAAGCTACTAAAGAACCCATGTAGATATGAGGGTTATTAGGAAAAATTCATTTGGATATTTCTCACAATACCACCCTTCACTATGATATCTAGAGTTGTATAAATCTGGTAAAAAATCTAGTGCAACACCAACAAACTAAACATATTGAATTTCAGGTGTATTTTATCTAAAATAAATTCCTTAATAGTGATATTTATCTACAAATTTTTCTTATGAATGAACATGTGGTAGATATCTTCACAAACCACTTGGTTCTACCAATTTTTGTTAGTTTTATGCAATGTTGGACATCTCAGAGTTGTCATTGAGGGGGAGCGTGCATGACAATGTCACTTCCTAAATTTCCATGTGTTCCTTATTCTTTTTAATGCTTATACTTATTTTAAAGCATTGTAATATATCTTATTATGTGATTTTTATACAGTTTGTGTGTAAGTTTTACCTTTTTACCCAAATACTTAAAAAGATATTTTAATGGAGGTCCTTATGTTATAAAAGGATACAATGATGTTTAGATGATTATAAATGAGAAACTATGAGATTTAGTCTCTTCATTATGCTATCCTAGACTTACTTTAAGTAGTTTATGGATTATAATTCATTTTATTTCAAAAGGTGATGTCTAACATGATGAAGGTTTTTAAATCCTTCAATTTTGTATATAGTATAATTATTTTATTAAGGTGGATATGGAATATATCCCCACTTAACATTAATGGGGAGTGTTATAACATTTAATGGCTAAGTGAGCTATTTTATACCCTTAATTTACTTTGGTGTGTAATTAAATAACAATAATTTATTATTTATTAACACAAGATGAAAACATCATGTAAATAAATAATAAAATATAATTTGTATTGCTTAATAAATTATTATCAAATGATTCTCAAGGAAGGATAGACCCATTGGTTACAACAATCACCTTCCTTCATCCTTATTATAAATAAGGTTTTACCCCTATTGTAATTTACATTAGATTCACTTAATTAAATAATAAAAATTATGAGAAAGTTATATTTATGTGTGGCAGATATATTACAAATTTCTATGAAGTGTTATGTGAAGAATTAAGATATTAGAATAAGTTATATTGGGGTGTAGAGTTTCTCATATAAATGAATATAATATTTTATGGTCTTTTTACATCTCAAAGTTTTTCCACATTAATCTCTTTGTCATGTGGACATTGATATGATTGTGTATGGTTTTCTAATTCATTTTCTTTCTATTTTCTACCTGTGTGTATTTCATATATTCTACATGGAATTTATAAATGTTCTCTACTCAAAGGGAGCATATTAGTGGTCTTGTCAAAGAGATATAAGCCTCCATGAATAAAAATAATTGGATTTTGGGTACAAATTACAAAGTTTAGAGATTCAAAGTGGTTCATATATCATATTGGTTAAGATGTGTGACAAATATTTATAGATTAATATAGATTATGTATGCATTCAATTTATAAAGACACGAGTTAAACAATATATGTTCAAATTTAATTGAGTGCATATTCCATGTAGGTGCACATGGTTTACAGGAAAAAACATTACATATTTTCACATATAGATACATTTGAGATACAGGCTCTCAAATTTTAGCATATAGATGGATGACATTGTATAATAGTTGTCATAAATGTAGTAGGGCATGATTATTTTTCATGCACATACACACTATGAAAAATTATAATTGGCATCGATTTATTGAGGTGTGATACTTTTATATACAAATTTAAACTTTTTTATTAAACATTATTATATTTTTTTATTTTTAAATTTTATTTAATGGCACTGAGTAGTGAGAAAACTTAAATCTTTAAGTTTTTTTGCAGTGGTTGATACATGATTTTTGAGTAATGTACATTGACATTCAACAATTGTCAATGGCCATGGAGTTGCCCATAGTAACCAATTATGTGGTTCCCACCTTACCATCTTAAGGTTGAATAACAATATTTGAGTTAGTGTAGTTGAGGCTCAACAATGCTCAACAAAATTAGTATTTCTCCACATTCATGAGGGTTGGGGAATTTATCTTCCCAACCCAAGGGATTGCATAGTACACAAATTTGGGGCACATTCACCCAAAATATCCATGTTTTTCAATAATCATATGTAATTCTATTATGCTTCAATAATTGAGTATAATCTCTAAAAATTTATAGGGTGACACTATTTACTCACATATAGGTGTACTCCTTCTTTAATCATATGTATTTTTCCCAATTTTTAATTTCATATTTTATATTTCACATATGGAAATTGATTACCACAATTTCATTGCATGTTTTCATCGAGCAAAGTTATACATTTAGATCTATATCCCAAAGACAAAGTGTGTTTTACACACTTAGGTATACTTTATCATTTTACTCTAGTATTTGTATTAAATTTTAATACTAGATTAAAATGTGATACACATGTAAATATGAATATTTGGTATTAGACTCTTGAAAATGTTAAATTTGAACTACCTTTTCCATATATGACTTATGTGCACATATATGCCTATTATTCACCTTTCTCTCACATTCACATGCTTGTTATGAGTTTAACCCTACTATTTTCATATCAAACACCTGTAGGAACCTCTCAATTTGTGTCAAACCAATTAATATCTTACTTATACATCTTGATATCATAATATCCACATTCATGTTTCCTAGATAATAATGTCAAGATTAAATAGTTTCATTAATGAAATTGACCTAAGGGCGACATTAGTGATCCTCACATAGAAATGGCTATTTTCATTAATTAAATAATTCCTATGGGTTGGCTCATTATCCTAGTGTGTTAGTGATGTGATAAATTACATAAATGGACTCATATAAATAAAAATCAAACCCACACTTATTAGGGATTGGGAACTTATCTATCAAGCATCTATACACTAATACACATTGAGAAAATTCTCCCTATTCATCCTAAATTATAAATCAATCTCTTGGAGAAATAATGATCCAAATTTGAATTACACTAAGCCAAGTCAATATAACATGTTTCTAATAATCAAAATCTATATTATAGGTGTATTTATATAGCAAAGGAGCATGATTTCACCATCACAATAATGAGAAGAAATATCTGTGTCTTGAATTTCCTCTTTTGATTATTAAATACATAGGAATTGATCAACCATAAATGGGGATGATTGGGGTAAACTCAATCAGTTACATTTTTAAAAAAATTAAATGTTGTTGTTGGGGATCAACCAACAATAGATTACACTTGTGAAAGTAATGAATGCAGAATTAAATGAGATAAACAAGTAACTAGAATGATAAACAGCAAGAACAAGAGATACAAGAAACCACCCTGAAAACTTGTATTAACAAACTCTTTACAAAAAGAATACAATTGAAGAAACTTCTTTCTTCCACACCTCTCCTAGATGTATAGATCTCTCACTAGATCTTTATTCCTCAAGAGCTCTCTCTCTCAAGAACAATCAACTCCAACAAACCTAGATTGATTCAATTATGTACTATTCTTCAACATACCAATTCTACAATTAATTCACTACAACTACCATAAGCTAGGAAGATCTAATTCTACATATAAAATTAGGAGACTTGAGCATGCACTTACAAAAAATAGTTAAACCACTTGAACAAGGGCTCTAAAAATAATATTGCTAATAATAGAGACGTGAGCTTAAGACTACAACTTAAACTCATCATGCAAACACTCGCTTCTATCTTCGGAAATAGCTTCTTGGACGCACAGGTAACCGACGTCGGTTGTTGCTGCTTGCCTGTGATCGTCATCGGCTGACCCACTACCGACATCGGTGCCTCTGCAACTGCACCTTGCCGACGTCGGTCACTCCTGACCGATGCCAGTGTCTGTGTAGACCCAAACCTATTAAAGTATGCTCCTTGGTGAAGCTTTTAGCTCCACACCCTAACAATCTCCCACTTGGAGATAAACAGCTGCACCAGTACCTGTACAGCAACATCTTTTAGCCCCTCCATCTTCAGCTCAATCATGAAGACCAACAAAAGTTGAATGAAGATTCAACTTCTCCTTTGTAACCAGCTTGGTTAACATATCAGCAGGATTCCTATCTGTATGGATCTTCTCCAGCTTCAACTCACCATCTTCCAATACCTATCGTATGAAGTGATACCTTAGCTGTATGTGCTTTGTTCTTGAATGAAAGGCTGAATTCTTAGCCAAATGGATTGCAGTCTGACTGTCACTATACAATCTGCAACTCTCATGCTCCCTACCAAGCTCATCCATGAACCGTGTCATCCATATCATCTCTTTGCTAGCCTCTGTGGCTGCAATATACTCTGCTTCTGTAGTTGACAAGGCAACAACCTTCTGCAACTTAGATATCCAGCTAACCGTTATTCCACCTACAGTGAAAACATAACCTGTAGTGCTCCTCCCGCCATCCAAATCACCTGCCTTATCTAAATCTACATAACCATGTAGAGAAGTATCTGAACCTCCATAGCACAAGTGCCTACTGTTGGTTCCTCTCAGATATCTAAGAATCCACTGAACTGCTTTTCAATGTTCCTTACCTGGATTGGCCATATACTTACTTACCACTCCCACTACTTGGGCAATATCCGATCTAGTACACACCATTGCATACATCAAACTCCCTACTGTGGAAGAATATGGAACCTTACTCATGTACTCTACCTCATAATATGAATTAGGACATTGTTCTTTACTCAACTTAAAATGTCCAGCCAAAGGTGTGCTTACTGGTTTAGCATCCTGCATATTGAACCATTTCAACACCTTGTCCACATAGTCTTCTTGAGACAATATCAACCTGTGATTTTTCCTGTCTCTCTTAATTCTCATGCCAAGGATTTTCTTTGCTGCTCCCAAATCCTTCATAGCAAACATTTGAGCTAATTTCACTTTAAGCTCAGAGATATCCTACATGTGTGATCCTGCAACCAGCATATCATCTACATACAACAATAGAATAATATATCTACCATTATCAAATCTCTTGAAATACATGCAATGGTCAGATTGACACCTACTGTAGCCATGCTCAGTCATAAACCTGTCAAATTTTAAATACCATTGCCTAGGAGCTTGCTTGAGGCCATACAAGCTTTTCTTCAATCTGCACACAAACTTCTCCTTACCTTTGACCTTGAATCCTTCTGGCTATTCCATATAAATTTTCTCATCCAAATCTCCATGAAGAAACATTGTCTTAACATCTAGCTGCTCAAGATGCAAATCCTCAAAAGCAACCAAAGACAATACAACCCTTATAGAAGTCATTTTAACAACAGGAGAATAAATCTCACCAAAGTTGATACCTGGCTTTTGTGCAAATCCTTTTACCACCAATCTGGCCTTATATCTCATTTGTCCATTCTTGCCTTCTTTCAACCTGTAAGTCCATCTGTTCTTGAGTGTTCTCTTACCAGCTGGTAATTCAACCAAATCCCATGTTTGGTTCTCTCTTAAGGACTCCAACTCCTCAACCATGCCACACTCCCACTGACTCTTGGAATCCACCTGTATTGCTTCTTCAAAACTCTCTGGTTCTCCACCATCAGTTAGCAATAAATAGAATAAAGAAGGAGAATATCTAATTAGAGGCTTACTCACCCTTTTTGACCTCCTGATGGGTGTCTGAGACTTGTTCACAACACGTTGTCCACCCAAATTCTCTGACAGTGACCAACCTCGGTCACCTCTAGACTTGTTACTGGCTGACATCGGTTCTGCCTGACCGACCTTGGTGTTTATCCTGCCGACGTCGGTCTCTGTACGGCCGACGCCAGTCTCTGTACTACCAACACTGGTTCTTAGCCTGCCGATGTCAGTCTCTATATTTTCCTGCAAGTGATTATTTCTTTTTCCCGTGAGCTCATCTTGGACTTTCACCTCATCTAATTCACATTGCTCTGCTCAGATTGATTCAGCTTCCTTAGCTAATCACAATACATCACTCTTTCATTGAAAACAACATCACAACTCCTGATTACCTTGTTAGTTTCTAGATTCCACAATCTGTAACCAAAATCATCTGAGTCATAGCCAATAAGCGTGCATCTCATAGACTTAGCATCAAGCTTCTTTCTATTTTATTTATCTATATGCACAAAGGCTTCACAACCAAAAACTTTGAGATATGAGAGATCAACCTTTTTACCTGTCCATGCCTCTTCTGGAATACCACCATCCAGAGCTATAGAGGGTCCTTTGCTAATCAGGTATACTGCAGTGTCAACGGCTTGTGCCCAAAACTGTAAGGGCAAACCGGCATGCAATCTCATACATCTTGCATGCTCCATTATTGTCTTGTTCATCCTTTCAGCAATTCCATTCTACTGAGGTGTCCTTGGAATCATCCTTTGCCTACAAATTCCATGCATATAACAATAATCTCTGAACTTATAATTGCAGAACTCACTGCCATTGTCTAATCTTAGGCACTTCAATATTTTACCTGTTTCATTCTCAACCATAGCTTTCCAAATCTTAAAAGTCTCAAATACATCAGATTTTCTTCTAATACAATAGATCCATACCTTCCTTGTAGCATCATCTATGAAAGATACATAGTACTGTGATCCTCCAATGGAAGCAACCTGAGCCGGTCCCCACACGTCTATGTGAACAAGTTGCAACTTATGCCTCTTCTTAGTAGACCCAGTCTTGAAAAAACTAACCCTTTTCTGTTTTCCAAATACACAGTGCTCATAAAACTCTAGATCTATGCCTTTTAAATCTGAAAGCATACCTTTGGACTTAAGAATTGACATCCCCTTCTCACTCATGTGGCCAAGCCTTCAGTGCCATAATTTAGCATCCACATCTGAAGTAGATAATACAGAAGGAGATTTTTTAGTAACACAATTACACAAATAGAGAGTACCTTCTCTCTTACCTCTGGCCATAACAAGTGCACCCTTGGTCACCTTCTAAGATTCTGTTGTGAGAGTTACTGTACAACCCTCATCCCCTAACTTTTCTGTAGAAATCAAATTTCTCTTCAAGCTAGGAACATGCATCACATCTCTCAACACCCATGTGTTGCTATTCTGCATCTTCAGCTGCACTTTACCTTTGCCAATTATTTTACAGGGCTCATCATCCCCTAGATACACTATTCCAAAATCTCCATGGATATAGTCACTAAAATATTCCCTGTTAGGGGTAGCATGAAAAGATGCACCAGAATCTAACACCCAAGATTCTATATTATTATGCAGAGAGAAAATTAAAGCATCTTGTGCAATACCTGCAACCTTGGCTTCTTCCTTTCCTTCATGCTGATTGTCCTCCTTAGGCTTTGACCAGCAGTCTCTGCTTATGTGCCCCATCTTTCCACAATTCTAGCATTGTGGCCTTCTGCCATTTCTGGATTTAGATCTGCCTTTCCCCTTAGATTTGGATCTTGATCTTCCTTTCTTGCTCTTCTCTTTCTGCCTTCCCTTGCTCTCAAAACTTAAAGCGTTCCCAGATGCCTCTTTTGTGCTTTTCCTACGAAATTCCTCATTCAAGATAACACTAACAACATCCTCTACTTTCAAAATATTTGATGCAGATGCAGTATTACTTACTGCCATTACTAAGCCATGCTAGCTTTCAGGCAAAGAACATAATATTAAAAGAGCTTTTATTTCATCATCAAACACTATATTGACTGAACTTAATTGATTCACAATTCCATTGAAATCATTTAGATGAGTAGAAACAGATCCACCTTCATTCATATGCAAATTAAATAACTGCTTCATAAGATATACCTTATTAGAAGCTGAGGGTTTTTCATACAAATTTGCTAATGTAGTCATCAACTCTACCGTAGACTTTGCCTGTGATAAATTAGATATCACAGTGGATGCTAGACTCAGTCTTATAGACCCTAGAGCCTTTCTGTCAAGAACTTCCCATTCTTCATCCTCCATGTCTTTGGGCTTCTTTGCAACCCCACCTAACGGTAAGTAGAGATCTTTCTGATACAGATAATCCTCTATCTGCATTCTCTAATGTTGGTAATTTTTGCCATTGAACTTTTCCATTCTCAGTTTACTTTCATCTGCCATTGCTTCTCCCACTCAAACAGAAATCCCTGCAGAAACCCCTGTGAGAACCTGTAATCAATACGCACTATACAGATCTGAACCACCTGTTAGTGAACCTGAGCTCTAATACCACTTATTGGGGATCAACCAACAATAGATTACACTTGTGAAAGCAATGAATGCAGAATTAAATCAGATAAACAAGTAACTAGAATGATAAACAACAAGAACAAGAGATACAAGAAACCACCCTGAAAACTTGCATTAACAAACTCTTTACAAAAGGAATACAATTGAAGAAACTTCTTTCTTCCACACCTCTCCTAGATGTAAAGATCTCTCACTAGATCTTTATTCCTCAAGAGCTCTCTCTCTCAAGAACAATCAACTCCAACAAACCTGGATTGATTCAATTCTATACTGTTCTTCAACATACCAATTCTACAATTAATTCACTACAACTACCATAAGCTAGGAAGATCTAATTCTACATATAGAATTAGGAGACTTGAGCATGCACTTACAACAAATAGTTAAGCCACTTGAACAAGGGCTCTAAAAATAATATTGCTAATAATAGAGACGTGAGCTTAAGACTACAACTGAAACTCATCATGCAAACACTCCCTTCTGTCCTCAAAAATAGCTTCCTGGATGCACAGGTAACTGACGTCGGTTGCTGCTGCTTACCTGTGACTGCCATCGGCCGACCCACTGCCGACGTTGATCACTCCTGACCGACGCCGGTGTCTCTGTAGACCCGAACCTGTTAAAGTATGCTCCTTGGTGAAGCTTTTAGCTCCACACCCTAACAGTTGTTACCATTCACAAAAAGACCTAGGGTCTCAAGGAGAATGGAGTTTATTTTTTGAGTTGTACACACATGTAGTCATCAAGATTACACACATAGAGACACCATAATTAGTTGTAATTGATTGTATAATCACAAAGAGCCAAAACATCTCAAGATAGAAACATCACCCTTAGTCACTAACATTGATATATCTATCCTAGATTAACATTAGTGTCCCTACACATGTAGACAATCAATTCTATATCTTAGTGACTCTCAGGCCTAATTATAGTTCCTTACTTATATTATAAGTTATTCATAGTCTATTAGTAAACTAGGAAAGCTAAATATCTCAATCTATACTACATTCTACATTTAGATAATGCCACTTGTCAAATATATTTTAGTACTTTACATCCAGATTCATGTTTAACTTATTTTAAAATCTAAATTACATTGAAATTTATATCTTAATTAGGGGTTTACAATCCAAATGAGTGTAAAACATGTTGGTATTAGGTTAACAAGGATCAAAATTGGCCTAAATTACATCCCTAATTAAACTAGTTGAGTAATCATTTCAATTAATAATTAATTTTAGGCCAATTTAGATCCATGTCATATAGTATAGTTATAATTAGGTTCACATGGATCAAATTGGCCTAAATTATATCCCTAAATGAACTAATTGAGTGATTTATTAAATAAATAATTAAATTGGGGAAAATTGAGCCCTAAATCACATTTTATAGTCATATTTAGGTTATAGCTCTTAAATTGGCCCAAATTACATCCTATATTGAACCAATAGATTAATTGGTTCAATATGATATTAAATTGAGGCCAATTGAGTCCACAATCACATCATAAAGTCACAATTAGGTTTGGAGGGATGAAATTAGTCTAAATTACATCTTTATTTTAATCAATTGAATAATTAGTTTCATCAATAGTGAAAGTGGGAAAAATAATATTTAAATCACACCATATAGTTTCAATTATGTTCATAGGGATAAAATTGGCCCAAATCACATCCTTGATTGAATATTTTTTTAATTACCTCAATCTATGATGAAATTAGAGCTAATTGAGCTTCAATTCACATCATATAGCTAAAACTAGGTTCATAGGGATAAAATTTGACCAAATTATGTCCATGATTAAACCAATCAAGTAATTGGGTCAATCATCAACTCAATTATGACTAATGCTACCCAAATCATGTCATATAGTTTTAATTAGGCTCATGGGAAAATTTGTGAGTCAATACATTTGAGAAATTCTCTTTATTTGTTGGAGATTCAATGTTTACAAACTTTAATTTTTGCATACATTGAAGCCGTAAAAATGTCTAAAATTAATTCATAATGCCCCAAAACCTATAAATGACTTTATTTTTGGTCCAAATGAATATCAATTGTAAAATTTACATGTTGAAAACCTTAGGTTCGATACTGAAATCCTAAAAATGATTAATTACTGACCATTTTGGATTTGGAAAAACTATCTTTTAAATGGTAACTCTATATCTATGAGACCAATTATAAAAGATTAGAGTGGCCCTAGTTTCATATATTTACTAAAATAAATTTAGAATATAAGAATATAAATGTAATAATATAAATTATAACTATAATTAACAGTTATTTTAAATATAGCATGTACATCTTTTACATTGAAAATTTGGACCTAAGGCCTAGAGCTATATATGCACACAACTAAATCCATGTTTTAGACTAAAAATGAAAAAATCCAACTTCAAGCATGATACAAGATATTTCATGAAAATAAAACTATGATGTCGATTACACTTCCCTATTTTAATTTTTTTTGATATTTTGATTACCTTAAGGTCTATATCTTTATTTATTTCTAAGTATGTCGATATATGTTAGTATATGCCACAACTAAACATGTCTATCTTTGTATATTTCATCTCATTCATCCAAATTTGGAAAAAACATTATAGGATAAAAAATTAAGCCTAGTTTTATATACATAAAAAAACTAATTTATTATTTCTTGATGTGTTTAGAGGAGCACAAAGTTAGATATCTATTATTTATAATTTTTAGGATTTACATTTTCTATAGAAATATTACACACATACACATAGATACACACACACACACACACACACACACACACACACACACACACACACACACACACACACACACACACACACACACACACACACACACACACACACACACACACACACACACACACACACACACACACACACCCCCGCACACACACACGCACACACACGCACACACACGCACACGCACGCACGCACACGCACAGACATGCACTCACACGCACTCACACACACACTCACACACGCACGCACACACACACACACACACGCACACACGCACACACATGCGCATGCGCACACGCACACACACACACACAGGGCCTAATTCTAAATATATTAACAAAAACTCATTTATAATTTTTTGGAGATCATTAGGGGGATGCACATGTTATTTATTAGGTTTTTTCTAAGAAAAATTGAGTACATATTTAAATTTCAACAAATAAGTGCATAAAGGATGTGAATATATTTTTTATAATTTCAAATCCCCCCCTTTTGAATTTTGTGGAAAATGTGTTAAAATAGTGAAATAAAGAATTTAAAATGTATTATTGAAAAAAATTGACCCCAAGTAAAATTTGGGTCAACCCCTACTATTTTAAACTTTTACAAAGGTCCCCATGTGTCTTATAGCGTGTCATGTTGGTCTATTGTCTTACTCATCCTCTCCCTAGCCATTGTTGAAGTCCACCCTCTTTGTGCCAGGCTAGTTAACTAAAGTCAAAGGTAGTCAAAGGGTACAATTATGTTGAAAATATCCTAATGTGGTATTTGACATGTTTTAATATGTTTACAAGTCATATATTGGTTATAGGTTATGTCTCATGTGGAAAAAGGGGCCTTTTGTTCATATTTTAGCCCATTTAATGACTTGTACTAATTTTCATGTAAGAAAATTTGACACCAAGGTGAGTTCCTTATTTATAATTTTTAGGGTTTAAATTTTCTATAGAAATATTACACACACACACACACACACACACACACACACACACACACACACACACACACACACACACACACACACACACACACACACACACACACACACACACACACACACACACACACACACACACACACACGCACGCACGCATGCACACACACACACACATGCACGCACACATGCATGAACACACACACACACATGCACGCACACACACGCGTGCGCACACACACACACAGGGCCTAATTTTAAATATATTGACAAAAAACTCATTTATAATTTTTTGGAGATCATTAGGGGGATGCACATGTTATTTATTAGGGTTTTTATAAGAAAAATTGAGTACATATTTAAATTTCAACAAATAAGTGCATAAAGGATGTGAATATATTTTTATAATTTCAAATACCCCCCTTTTGAATTTTGTGGAAAATGTGTTAAAATAGTGAAATAAAGAATTTAAAATGTATTATTGACAAAAATTAACCCCAAGTAAAATTTGGGTCAACCCCTACTATTTTAAACTTTTAAAAAGTCCCCATGTGTCTTATAGCGTGTCATGTTGGTCTATTATCTTACTCATCCTCTCCCTAGCCATTGTTGAAGTCCACCCTCTTTGTGCCAGGCTAGTTAACTAAAGTCAAAGGTTGGTCAACCCTAGTCAAAGGTAGTCAAAGGGTAAAATTATGTTTAAAATATCCTAATGTGGTATTTGACATGTTTTAATATGTTTACAAGTCATATATTGGTTATAGGTTATGTCTCATGTGGAAAAAGGGGCCTTTTGTTCATATTTTAGCTCATTTAATGACTTGTACTAATTTTCATGTAAGAAAATTTGACACCAAGGTGAGTTCCAATGTGGATAATGTTATTATCATGCTAGGAACATATATTTGTTAGAAAATAAATATTAATGTTTAGTGGATGGTAGTTTTCCCTAAAAAATAAGACCTTTTGGGTACTTGTACAGACTCCTCAAGTCCATCATCAACTAAAAACATGAAAAAAGTAAATATTCACCTTAAATAATACATTTAAACATATATTTTTCAATAATAATTCAAAAAAAATTATTTTTAACTTATTTTCCTCATTTTCACTAGGCAAGCAAAGAAGGAACAACTTCATGCACTTGGCATGGGATGTACAGGTGGAATTGGGAGGAGTGATTATGGAGGTGGATATTAATTTAAGTTCACTTCATTTTCGTAACAATAAATTGATAATTTGTGCATCCTCCTTTTTGAATAATCATTTTGATTCCAGTCAGTATTTTATACATGTTCAACCATGAGGGGGTCACTATTTGAGCTTGTATCAAAGTTTCCTATTTTATATTGATGGATTTGTGTGTTTCAAGTGTCTTTACATGATTTTGAATATATTTTCATGCTGATTATTATTTTGGAAAGATTAATTGTTTGAGAAATCTTCTTTTAGGCTTGCAAAATGTCTAGTTTGCATTCATAGTCATCTCAATTACTTTGAAAATGTTTCTTTCATGTTGGATATGATGTTTTGATGTTGTTTAATAAATTATCCTAGTGTATTATATTAATTAAAGTGTTTAAAATTTCTCTTGAGGTGCTTTGAAAGTATTCCTTACAGTCAAAAACTCCACCTATAGAAGCATGATGATGTCACAAGTGTAATTTGGAGGGTTTTACATGGTCCTTAGCCTCTTGGGACCACTAATGTACATTTAAATGTTTTATTGAGACATTTAGGTTCTATAAACTTGAATATTTGGAGAATGGGCTTAATTTTACCTGTATAAAAGAAATAATCATCTATAATTGATGCCATAGATATGCCTTCTAGAGGTGTTCCAATAGTCAATAAATCCCTTTTGAGATCCCTTTCAATTAAAAAGGTCTAAAAAAAACCCATTGATAATTTTACTTGACTAAGAAGGGTTTTAAAACATTAAATGGGAAGTTGGGTTGTGATCAGGCCCTTTTGCTCCAAAATGACCAAATAGAGGTCCATAAGGTTTTGCATGACCTATTTAAGTATGCATATTAAGTGAACTAAGGAAAATATAAGATTTAATCCTATATTAATCATATAGGACAAGACATATGCAAATTTTTAGAAGCAAATCATGAGTGGAGATTGGATTTTGCAAGGTCCAAAGATGGCTCGAAAATCACTGAAATAGGGCAGTGATATCTATAAAACATTGATCAAAATGTTAACCTTGATCTTCATTATGATGTTATAAGTTATGCCACTAAATTATAATGATTAAATAGGTTTAAATTATTCTTTAAAGCTAAGATTTAATAAGATAAGTATAAATCCAATGTCTTAAACCCTAATGCATACTCTTTTGTCCATACATAAGACTGTGAGGAATCACCTACAGGTAAAAAGGGCAAAGTTTATGAAATAGGTATAACAAAAAATAAGGTGAAGAAATTTTATGGTTTGTGATAAACCCAATACCTCCATATCATCATCAAGATCCATAAACAAGTCTATTCTTCACCTAAAGACACCTACAGGCTTAAAATGAATGAAAGATAGCCATCTACAGTTGGGACAATAGTGAAGAGAAATGATGGACCTTATAAGAGTATTAAGGCACTTATACATTAAAGGAGATATAAATGTCAAATATAATGAATTGGATAACATAAATATGATGTAAAATCATCAATAAATATCAATTTCATGCCATTCTCACCCTAAAATCACCTACAGGTAGGGTCTTGGGACTATCTCAATCCATGAATAGAAATAATTAGAAGCCCTAAAGGGCCAAGATAATAGGTTTGAAAGATGGTATCACATTGGAATATTAATTTGATTGAAAAATTACCATATAATTTTTTTAAACCTTGGTCAAAATATCTAAATAAAGGCACCTAAAAGGAGATATCTTGTTCACTATCACAATTAGACAGGGTCATAAGTAAGAGAGGGACATGATGAGAGTTTGGTGCCTAAGGAAGGAATAAGGAGTTTTAAATAGTTTTATATGCATTAATAATGATAAAATTAATTAAATAACATATATATGACACTCTCAACCCACCCAAGCTCTATACCACAAGCAAAGTAGGCTCAGTCCATATAGGCAGGGTAAGGAAACCCTTGGTTCAAGAGGTGAATATGAGATTTTACTTAGGAGAGAGATTTTTGGTGAATCCATAGACTAAAAAATAATTAAATAAGGTTGAGTAACATGCATTAACAACTTGTATTCATCAAATAAGTGTAGAAGGAGCATTCATGAGGAGGTTTGGATAAAACATGCAAAAAACAAGGGTTTTTACCCCTTTTTGAGAAGATTGAGGTGGTTAGACCCCCCAACATGGATTAAAACAAAACCATTTGTAAAAATTCGTCATTAGGAACTTTTAGATATTTTTAAATACTCACTTTTTCCAAAAACATAATCCTAATACTCTCTATTTTATCTCAGAGTAGAGGCAGTCCTTTCATGCATAGGAATGACAAATTTGGAGAAAGGTGAAGAATGGTGAACCAAAGACCAATTGGATTAGTAAATAAGGTTTTAATATATGGGGGAAACATGGAGGAACATAATAAACCTTGATATAAGGATTTATAGTAAATAGGGTACCCTGCACAACAAGAGTTACAGTCAAGTGTGAGGGAAAGCCTTAGGGCTAGAAGCCAAATTGGAAGTCATATGCATTTTAAACCTAATATATGATTTAAAAATGATAAATTAATGTTTAAAAAGGTATTTTTGGTATGTTAAATCCATAAAATTTCAAATATAACCATTGGAGGGTTAAAAGGAGCTCAAAGATGTAGGCAGACCTATTGGCAAGGTCTAAACCTAATGCCAAACAAAGGGAAATTTCCATTTCAATATTTTGGAAATATATTATAATGGTTGTAAGAAGTTTTTAGGGTATATAAAAATATATTAAAACTTATTTTTGTAAATAAATTATCCAAGAATCTATTTTTGGCTTAGGAAGCATTTAGACCCCACCAAGAAGTAAAAAATGACCTAGAACATCAACTTCAAATGCTTAGAAATTCCACCAAGATTTGCATGGGAACTTGAGCCATTAAATTAAGTTGAAGGAGGTAATTAAGGATACATAAGAGGAATTTTATCAGAATTAAAATGTGCCATGGCTATGAACCAATGCTAAGAATGAAAACCACTTAAAAACCCTTGCAAACCCTCCATAGTGGCCCAATTGGGATGATGGGATAATTTTAGAATATATAAGGTATAAAGGTGACATGAAAACACTTATATTATTTAGATTAATCTCCATATATTCTTCACATGTGTCTTAGGTGTACAAATCTATATGAAATAGGGAAAAATAGGGCTTATTTTGACCAATTTTGGTGTTTTGGAGGCATGGTGAACTTTAAAGAGTCAAAATCACTTTTGAAAGAAATTTAAATACTTTATATAAGTCATAATGGTCATTGGATCTAGTATATGCACTCATAAATATGCCTATTAGTTTTCTCATTTTAGCCAGTCTAGTGAATGAACTAAGAAAGACTTAGAGAAAATGGTGAAACTTCATTTGGAAGCCTTATATCTTGTAAATTATGACATATAAAATTGGTATACATGTAATACCTCTTATTTTATGGATAATATTATAGGTTTGAAGAGTTTTAAGGTGCCAAGTGTGAGAGGTGTAAGGAAAAGGGCTATTTTGGGACTGCTAAAGATGATTATGCATGGCCAGATGATTATGAGTGGTTTAGGAACTCACCAATGCATGTGATGACTTATTTATAACCCATATTACTCAAATAAATCATCATAATTGATCAATTTTAGTTATTATGTAGTTTTAGAAGGCTAATCATGGAAGGTTATTTTCAATGCAAAAAGAGTTTCTTGACATTTTACAGGTCCTAAATGATTGTAAATGAAAATTTTTTCTCTTGAAATTTCATGAATCACCCCATTTAATCATCCACATGAATTTTAACTAGTTTTCTCTTTTAGACACTTGTCCTTTTGCCTCTTGGACTCCCCTTCTCTCTCTCTTCTTCAAAGTTCTATAAATTGAGCCATTTTGGCTATTATAATAAAGACCATAGCTGGTATGGCAAATCCCTAATAAAATTACATTACACTTTTCTTTTTAAAAATTAATAAAATTCAAATTATAAGTTGTGAATATTTTTTTCTAAGTGTGTGAGTGATGTATAGTGGAGCTAAGTGATAATATCATCCTTATTCCTTTTATCCTTCATGTTTAAGTAAGAGTTCTGATGTTAACAAGTAATGTGAAGAGTGTTAAACATAATAATCTCTATTTAAAGTTTTTAATTGTCTATATGGTGTGTAATATACCCCTATGTCAAGTATATTTTTGATTGTCTCAAGTATGCTACCTTCACATTCAAACATTATGTTAGGATCCTTCAATGCATGGAATTGGTCTTGGAAAGCATTATTGCTTAGTATAAGTATGATAGTCTATTGGATATATCTTTGTAGATCACCTCTATAGTATAATTTTAATTTTATTCAAACTCTTAACTCTTTTCATGAACAAGCATTAGATTAGGTGATAAGCACTTAGAGAAAAATTTAGGGAGCTAGCCATTTCAATCCTAGAGACTCATCTCTCTTACAAGTTCCCAAAAACTTGAGAGATGATTCAATGTTGAATAAAATTTAAGGATATTTATAGAGTGTCATAGGGTGAATAATTTTATGACAATAGTTTTGGAATGCTCAGTGGGACAACTAGTCCTAATTGCTTACATGTCAAGGTGAATGTTAGTCTTAACAAGCGCAAAGTTGAAGAAGTGTTTCTAATCCAACATTTGGTAACTCCAAAATGTGATAATCTCTAGTTGTAGATAAATTTTTCCATGTTATACTTCATTATCCTCACTAGATCATCTTTTAGTAGAGTTTTCAATCAAATCCCTCTACCTGAAACTCCTCTTGAAGAACAACACCCTGAACCATTCCTAAATTTTAGAGATCCTGAACAAGAAGGTTTTGAAGAGTAAGAAGAAGTTGAAGAGATAGGAGATCAAGAAGAGTAAGAAGAGATGGCTAGGCAACATCCTTTCCCAACCTTCAACACCCAAAATCTAATTAACCTTCCTACATATGACCCTATTCCTCTGAATGCCACCAAAAATCTCCCTATCTTCAATGGAGAGGGTCCTATTACCCCATATAAGTACATTAGGGACATTTAAAACTTTTGAATCTTCCATAATGTTACTCAAGCCAATATAGCCATTAGATTACTTGTCATGTCTCTAAAAGGTAAGACACTTGATTGGTATAGAACTTTGGGAGGTGGTTGCATTATATATTGGGATGATTTTAGGGAATGGTTGGTGAGTAGGTTTGAGAACAAGAGTGATAATTATTCATTAATCCATGAGTGAATGTGATAAAGAGAGGTCCTAATGAATCCATGGGAGATTTCAATTAGATATTTCAAATAATGTGTCATAGGCTACCACCTATCATAAGGCCTCCTCCAAGCTTTCTATTCCCCACTTGTCTCAAGGCTATTGTCATTGATGTGGCAATCATGTTATAATCAATGGGAGGACTTACTCTACCTGAAGCATATGATATATCTATTGAAGCTAAAATATTGTTTGATACAAGTAAGAAAATTACCCCCTAGAGTTCATATGCCCTTGTTGTCTCATGGTTCAATTAAAAATCCAAGTAGAGCACAAGTTCCTAATGCTAATTTCAAGCCTAGAAACATACCTAATAAGGTAGATAACACTATTGACAAAGATGAAGTGATTAGATCATTGCAAGCCCAACTTAAACAAGCCCAATTATATGCAAATGTTCCATGCATTCCTCAATAGTATCCTCAACAAGGCTATAGACCTCCACCCTAGTACAACTAACAAGGAAGAGGACAAGGTTAACAGCTTTAAATAGTAGACCAATGCCTATAACCCTAATTCTGTTCCATCCATAAAGGCTATTTTTCTAATCCATACTAATTTGGTTCAAATAAAAGAACATATGGATCATTGGGGATAATATCAAGGCCAATTTGGGTATGATGGTGTAGAAGGTTATCATGCTTTGGTGACACAAGAAGGATCCACTCCTTACCTTACATCAAAAGAAGAACATCTCATGAAAGTAAACACTCATAGAGAAGGTAGAAACCTAATTACTATTCTCATTAACTTTCAAAAAGAGGATGACTATGTGTTGAATCAAAGTACATCAGTTGTAGCCAACACAAGATCTAAAAAGAGAGCTATGGGAGAGGTTTTCAAAGAACATGTGACTCTAAATGATGCATTTTCAAGGCCACAAGGTGTGAATCCTAATGTATCACCTCTTATTAGTCATATTCCTCATCAAAGTTAGAATGCAAGCAAGGTTGTCAAGCCTATAATGCATCAAGTTCAAGCTTCCTCACTACTTCCAAGAATATAAGAAAATGTAAATACTTCCCCTATAATCATTATTGAATCTTTGAAGAATACTAAGACTAGTATATCTCTTTGGGAGGCCTTGCGAATTCCTGGTAAAAAATAACTCCTACAAGAACAACTTGCTAATATTAGTGTAGCCTCTCAATCTCCAAGGTACCATGGTGTGGCCCTTGCCAACACACAAAGTCATGTCTATTATCAATTTGAGATGCTTTGATGTCAATAAGTCTAGTGAAGAAGGTTTAGTGTGCTCTAATATCATAGGTTGTCATGGATGTCAAAAATGCAATCATTAATGACATTAACTAAGTGTTTTTGTAGAAGGATTTTAACCCAAATATTGTATATAAGGCAAAAGTTAAGTCTTGAAAAAGTCACTTGTAGTGAAAATTGGGTTGTAAACTTCAATTACTTTTACTTATTTCATAAGTAATAAGTAAATATCCTTTGAAACATTTAATGGATCTTGCAGTGTAAATTGGGTCTATGAACCTTCACTACTTTTAATTATTTCATAAGTAATAAATAACTAGCATTTGAAAACCTAAATTGGTCTTGTGGTGTTAATCGAGTTTCTAGAATGACTTTACTTTATTTAAATTCATAAGCTAAGTAGCTCAAAGAACCCAATTTGGTCTTGGTGTATAGATCAAGTTTACAAAACAACCTAACTTATTTCATTTTTATAAGTTAAGTAGGTTGAAGGACCTAAATTGGTCTAGATGAGTGGATTAGGGTTGCAAAGTGACTTAACTTATATCATTTTTATAAGTTAAGTAGGTTAAAGGCCCTGAATTGGTCTAGATGAATGAATCAGGCTTTTGGAATGACTTTACTTCTTTCAAGCTTATAAGTCATGCCATCTAGAGAACCTGAAATGGTCTTAGAGAATTCTTTTAGAAAAAGTGTTAAGTCCTTGTCAGGAAAATTGTCCTGAATAAAATGTCGAAGGGATGGTTTCAAAAACTCTGAAGGCTATGTGGTCACTTTTAAAGTTCCCAAAAGGTACATTTCAAAAAATCTGAAGGGTATGTGCTCACTTGGAAAGTTCCCAAAGGGTACATTTCAAAAAGTTTGAAGGGTATGTGCTCACTTGCAAAGTTCCCAAAGGGTACATTTCAAAAAGTCCCAAGGGCAAGTGAACCAATCAAGAAATCCAAAGGGTGATTTTCAAAAAAGTTTAAAGGGCAAGTGGACTATTAAAGAAAGCCAAAGGATAATTTTAGGAAATCAAAAGGATAATTAGACCATTCAAGAATTTTGAAAGGATCTTTTTAAAAATTCCAAAGGGTATGTGGACCTTTATAGAGAAGCTAAATGGTAGTTTATAGAAAGGCTGAAGGATAAGTGACCCAAGAAAATTTATGAAGGATACATTTTAAATTCTTTGAAGGGTACGTGGAGCATTCCAAAATATCTAAAGGGTATGTGCAAAGTTTTGAATGATGCTTTCACTTTTGCTAAAGGAAACTTTTGAGTGAATTCAAAGAACTTCTCAAAGGATATTTTTCTAAACTTGCCAATGGATATGGTCAAAAGAAGTGTAGAGTAAATCTCTAAGCTAATGCATAGATGAAAAGTGTCACATTCACATGTGTTTAATGGGTTAAAACTCATGTTTGTTAATAATATTGATGGATCATGATCAATGGTACTGTGAATATCTAATAGAGCAAAGTGTTTCCAAGCTTGAAAGGTGCTCAACTGATAATAACTAGTGTCAAAATAAACATGATAAAGTCTAAAAGAGATTGACAAAGTGAAGGTATTCAAGGATGCCATAGAGAGTGAGATGTTAACAAAGATACTCTAGGATAACATTGAAGTAAGTTAAGTCAAGCATTTTCAAGAACCCAATAGAGTAAGTCAATTACAAAAGTCTGAAGCATCAATTGAAGGAACATAACCAGTTCTTATAAAAATGGTTAATCCTTTGAGTCTCCCATATATATTCATAGGTTGATTTTAAATAAGGATGATGCAAAATTCCAAAGTGAAAAATAATAGGGAAGACAAACAATCATTTTTTTGGAATGAGAGGAGTTTGAGCCATAGGTGTAGAAATATGAAATTCATCTGAGCATGGAGGAGTAGTATCTAGGAGAATATCTAAGTGTCAAATAGATAAATTCAGATATAGAAAAAGGGTGTAGGAGTACTGAAGGATACACAAAAGTGTGTTAAAGAAGAAATGAGAAATTGAAAATTGGATTTGCAATAAAGAACAAAGACTTGGATTCTTTTATGAATCTAATTCATTAATTTGAATTATAAATATCTGATAGGTTGGTGCCATCAAATTAAACTGGGTTGGTGCTCAAAATAGGGAGTAGGCACTTCTTAAGATTTGATGATCTTAAAACAAGGGATTGGTGTCTTCATGGGATAGGTGTCCTAAAATGTAACTAGTGAGGTTTTGTTAGTGAGACAAACTTTATGAGGCTAGATTAGAACAATAAATTCTAGCAGCTTTCTCACCACGATTTTTTCCTTTGGGTTTCCATGTATAAATATGGTGTTGTGTGTGTTTTTTTAATATTGTATTATTTATATTTCATGTGTTTATGTTTGCATATATTTAAAATTCTTGTTGAAAGTTGTAAGTAACGAAATTTTGAGATCTATTGGTTCGCCGCCCCTCTCAGTAGATAGGTGTGTTCAAAAATTGGTATCAGAGCCATAGGTTCCTAGTGAGAAGCTTAATCAGCTCAAGTAAATCTTAGAGTGTGAACATAAAATGACCAATATTGAAGGGACTTCATCAAAAAAAGCACCATTATTTGATGGGAATAACTATGGTTTCCAGATTATAAGAATGAAGGCATATTTGACTTCTTTGAGTTTTGATGTTTGGATCTCCATTGCAAATAGATACACACCCCTACTAATCCTTTGATTGATCATGTAGCAAAAAAAGCTATTGAAAATAATGCCAAAGCAAAGAATTCTATTCTTTGTCGACTATCAAATAGTGAATTTGTCAAGGTAATGCATTGCCAAAGTACAAAAGACATATGGGAAATATTTAAGGGCATCTATGAAGGAGATGACAAGGTAAAGCAAGCAAAGCTTCAAACACATAAGGGATAGTTTGAAAGTCTCAAGATGAATGGGGATGAGAAGATTATAGAGTACCTTCTTAGAGTATATGAGATTATAAATTCCATTAGAGGACTTGGAGAAATAATGGATGAAGCAATCACTGTCAAGAAGGTATTAAGATCTCTGACAAAAAAACATGATTCTAAAATTTTTGCTATTGAAGAAAAAAGAGATCTAAACAAACTCACAGTATATGAGTTACATGGAGTTTTCACTCCTTATGAGATGAGGATGGGAGATGCCAAGTCATCCAAGAGAGAAGTTACTTTTAAAGTTTCTAAGCAAGTAGAAGAAGAGGAAGCTTTGAATTCAAAATCTGAGGAGGTTGATGATGATGTAAAAACCAATTTTATCAAAAAATTAATGAAAGGCTTAGGAAAATAAAAAGGTAAGTTACCTTTCAAGTGTTTTAATTATGGTAAGATGGGTCACTTTGCTGCTAAGTGTCCATATAGAAGGGAAATAAAATTTTGATTCAGCTAAGAAGAATCAAAAACAAAAATTCTATCCTAAAAAGAAGAAAAGTTTCTTTCAGAATAAAACTGGTTGTACTCAAAAGAGGAGAGTGACTTAGTAGATGACAATAGTAGCTCCTCAAGTGATGAGCATGATAGTGCCTTTATAGAAAAAGGAAATGAATCTCTATTTATGGCAATAGAATCAACCTCAAAAGATTCAAATCAAGGTGATAATGATGACTAGGATGAAGAAGAGGAAGGAGAAGGAGAACTCATCTATGCCCTAAATGAGATGGATAGGCTTAGGAAAGAAAATTATAAACAAAAAAGGCTTATGCAAAAGGATATTGAGAAATTGAACAAAATAAATGAATAATCCAATCAATTGATAGTGAACTTGAAGACTTAGGTAAAAGAGGAAAAGATGATAGAGGATGTAGTCAAATATGATTTACAAGCAAATTCCTTAGAATGTTTGAAGATGGAGGAAGAAATCATGTACCTAAGAGAAAATCTTTAAAAGTCCAAAGAACAAATTGATAAAGGTCTAAAACTGAAAGGAGAATCTACCATATTGGATGAAATGATTAGTTCACAAAAGCTCTTCAAGGAAAGATCAGGTCTTGGATATGAGAAAGGCAAGAATCCCATGTTGAGTAAAGTTGGGAATTTATATGAAAAATTCAAGGCAATAGTAGAATCAAGAATAAAAAAGGAATAAATTTATATTCCTGATGAGAAGAAGAAGAGTAATATTATAGCTTGTATAAAGAGCAAAATTGTTGCTACAAAAAGCAATGTAATAACAAGGAATGAAAAGAAAGGAGAATTCATGCAACTTCTTGTATATCTTCAAAGAAGAATGATAACTAGGGATTATTCATAATTATATGGTTATTGTTATAGCTGTAATCAATTTGGGCATATAGTTATTGACAATAAGGTTGTTCCTAATAAAAGGATAAGCTTTTAAAGTAGGAATTCATTTGCTCCTCTATTAGATCTAGATGTCATATGTTATAACTATAATAACTTTGGGCATATAACAAAGCATTGTAGAATAAATATTGTCAAATCAAAGTCTAACAATGCAAAAATGGTCAAAATTCCCAAAGTGAACAAAGGTTCACAAATTGATTAAAAAAATAGAGAAAATCACAATCAAGAAGCCCAAGGAGATATGGAAGAAGAAGAATAAATAAATGAATGCTCAAACTGCTTTACATGATAAAGAGAAAAATCTATGGGTTATAGATAGTGGTTGCTTAAAACACATGACTGGTGACAAGAGTAAGTTCATCAATCTAAGTTGATGCATGGAAGTTATTATTAGCTTAGGACATAATACTACAGTCAAAATTAGAGGTAGAAGAACCCTACACATTGATGGTAAGATCCTTACTCATGATGTTCTTTATGTCAAAGGACTAAAGTATAATTTGTTGAGTTTAGTTAGATGTGTGATAATGGGTATAAATTTATCTTTGATGTTGAAGGATGTGAGTTACATAGGTCTAGTAAAATAGTTTCTCAAGGAAAAAGGACCAAAAGTAACATATATAATCTGATTGAGGTAAATGATGCAAGTTGTCTCATGGGAAAGATTGATGAGAGCTAGTTATGGCACAAAAGGATGGGTCATGTTAACTTTGACAATATAGTCAAATTAAGTTCTAACCAGTGTGTAAGACACATGCCCAAAATAATCAAGCTTATAGACACAACTTGTAGAGAATGTTAGCTTGGTAGATAGATGAGGGTCTCATTTCAAACCAAAGAATATGTGATGACAAAGCCTCTTTATATAGTTCATACTAATCTTTATGGACCAATCAAGACAAGAGGGTCCAAAGGCATGTATTAATTTATGTTTTTCATAAATGACTACATAAGATTGACATGGGTAACTTTCTTAAAAGACAAGTCTTAATAATTTGAAAGATTTAAGATCTTTAGGGCTATGGTTGAAAATGAAATTGGCAGAAAGATCAAGTTTCTTAGATCTGACGAAGGAGGAGAATTCAATTCAAATGAATTTGTTGAGTACTATGAGAAGCATGGAATTAAAAGACACTACTCGGCTGTAAGAACTCCACAAAAAAATGAAGTGGTTGAAAGGAAGAATAGGACAGTTAAGGAGATGGCTAGGACAATGTTGAAAGAAGCTAACTTGTCAGATGGTTATTTGAGAGAGGTAGTCTAGATAGCCATATAAATCTTGACCTTAGTTCAATTAAGATTAAATAGTGACAAGACTCCATATGAACTATGGTATGGAAAGCCTATGTCTATCAAGTACTTCAGAGTCTTTGGTATCAAATTTTGTATTCAAAGGAAGTAGAAAAGATTGGGAGGATTTGAATTAAGGCATGATGAGGGAATATTTCTTGGTTATTCCACTCAAATCAAAGCTTATGTTTGCTACAACAAAAGACTTCACAATCTAGTAGAGAGCATTCATGTTAAAATTGAAGAAAATCTCAATTAAGTGTCTGAACTTGTAAAGGAGATCAACATTGAAGAGTTGAAAGATGAAGATGAGAATGAAATGTCTTAATTTAAATCTAAAGAAGAAGAGATGAAGAGAACTAAAAAATTTCCCCCCAAATTTGAGTAAAATAATCATCCTAAGGATTAAATCATTGGAGACTTGAAAGGAGTCCAAATGTGTATAAGTGTCGCAATGAGTAAAGAATAGGTAAGTTTTGCCTTACTATCTAAAATTGAGCCCAAAAACTTTACTAAGGCCATTAAAGATGAGAATTGGAAAAAGGCCATGGATGGGGAACTAAGTCAAATAGAAAAGAATAAAACCTAGAAACTAGTTCCAAGACCCACATACAAGAATATGATAGGCACAAAATTCATCTTTAGAAACAAGTTGAATGAAGATGGATCTATTGTGAGAAATAAAGTTATACTTGTTTGCAAAGGATATACTCAAGTAGAAGGAATAAACTTTGAGGAGACATTTTCTCTAATGGAAAGACTGGAAGCAATCAAAATGTTTTTGGAATTTTTAGTTTTTAAGAATTTCAAAGTCTATTAGATGGATGTTAAGTCTACTTTTCTAAATGGAACGTTGGAGGAAGAAGTCTACATAGAACAACCTGAAGGTTTTCAACTGAGTGATAAGGAAGACTATGTGTGCCAACTAAATAAAGTGTTGTATGGCCTAAAATAGGCATCCAAAGCATGGTATTCAAGGTTGAATTAGTATTTGCAATTCTAAAGATTTATCAAAGGCTGTGTTGATAGTAATCTATATGTTAAATTTGAAAATGGACATATGTTGATCATAGTTGTTTATGTTGATGACATAATTTTTGGTGACAACAACAACATGTGCAAATATTTTTCAAATAAAATGTAAAATGAGTTTGAAATGTCCATGCTAGGAGAACTTTCATTCTTTCTTGGTCTACATGTTGTACAATCCAATAAAGGAATCTTCATATCCCAAACCAAGTATGCAAAGGAGATGCTCAAGAAATTTACAATGGAAGACAGCTTGTAGACACCAAAATCATGTCTACTCCTTGGTCGACTCCCCCTTGGTCCCCTTGGTCCACTTCTAACACATTCCTAACCCACACACTTATTAATTTAAAATAATAACTTATTTTAAATTAATAACACCTCCCTTGACACCTCACCCCACCTTGGATACCTCTCCTTGGATGCCTCCCATCACCCTATGACTAATTTATGACCTATTTCAACCCTCTCACACTTATTTAATTCACCTTCAACCATTTTCCCATGACCACTAAACCCGAAAGATGGAGGAATGGGCAAAAGGCTAAAAATAGCCTTTTTCCCATCTTGTAGCCGTCGACATCGGTTATAGTCGACCGACGCCGGTGGGATCACCGACGTTGGTCTCTTAAAACAACCTGAAGGCAAATTTTCTTCTCGTTAGGATGCTAAATCAATCAATCACAGACCTGAATGCTAACTCTCTTCCTTTGAATCCAACTTCTCTCTCTCTCTCCCAAACACACACCAAGCATCACAGGATACAGGCACTCTGCATCAGTCACTCTACCCCTGATTGAAATATTGCAAGAAGTTTTCTACATTAGCCACATCAGCAATAGGGCTTCTACACTTCTGATTCTCTGCTAAGGAGCTAAGTATTCTTCTTTTATGTCATTTCAGTAGCTTAGAATGTATTCGTAATTAGTTTCTTCTTACTTCTTCTAAGCACCATCAACTAGACCCAGCTATCAACTAGGCCAGACCTGGATTTCTTCCTGGAGAGGCTGAGAGGCCTTTCTCCTACCCTTACCCCTTTTTTGACAACATATCCCTACCTTGTCCCTCCTAAGACCTTATTTACTATCTTATTACCCCACACAGACTCTCAGACTACCATAGACCATCTTGTCAACCATAGACAATAACCAAAAACTCATCCAAGGCCATTGCCCTGACTGACATCGACCATTTCCCCTATCGACATTGAGAGATAACCACCGTCGGCAACCTTAATCAACTAACGTTGGTAGACTAACCGATGTTGGTGACTATGGAAGACCGATAGCAGAATACAGGTACGCATTATCTCTATTTATTTTGTTTAGTCTTTCATTATTTATCTTTCTAGCAACACTCTTTTTATCAACTAGTGGACTGTCATCCCACAAGGAAGTCTTTGCACTTCTTGGACCGAGCTTTGCTTGGCAGTCCACCTTATATCCATCTAACAATCTCCTTGTTTAAGTCTTTCTTCTACAGGTGTCATCCTCCACAGCCAAAGAGGAGTCCCTACAACATCTAGATAACGGTGCACAAACTTCATCCGGGTACATACAAACCCCTAACCATTAATCTTTAGTTTCTTACTTCCTCTGAATGTAGAAAAGCGAAAAATAGTTAGAAACACAACTGGCCAGTTAGTACTCCTATGATAATAGGATGTAAGTTGAGCAAGAGTGATGAATCTCCTAAAGTAAATCAAACTATGTATAGATCAATGATTGGTATTTTACTTTATCTTATTGATATTAGACTAGAAATCATGAAATTTTTATGCATGGTTAATAGATTCTAAGCTTATTCAAAAGAAAATCATGTAAATGCAATAAAAAAAATATTAAGATATATCAAAGGTACAATAGACTATGGTTTGTGGTAGCTTTCTAGTAATTATTTCACTTTGATAGCATATACAAATGTTTATTGGGTAGGCAACATAAATGATAAAAGAAGCACAAGTGGTGTTGCATTCTTTCTTAGTAACAGACTTGTTTCATGGCTAAACAAAAAATAAGAGTCAGTTACTTTGTCTATAACAAAAGAAGAATATATTGTAGAAGTGGCATGTTACACACAAGTGTGGATGAAATAGACACTAAGATACATGGAGGTAGAGTTCAAAGGACCAATTTACATTCAGTGTGACAATTCAAGTGCAATAAATATCTCCAAAAATTTAGTGATGCATTCTAAGACCAAGCATATAGAAATTAAGTATCACTTTTTGAAAGAGAAGGTTGATAATCAAGAAGTTACATTAGAATATGTTCACAAAATAGATCAAATTGTAGATATTTTCACTAAGCCTTTGTCTAAAGATCAATTTGAATATCTAAGACAATGACTAGGAGTAATTGATCCTACACCACATCACTAATTTTTGGTGATCAGACATATCTCCAGGAGCAGTTCTAGAAATATCTCTAATTATTGGATGAAAAATAGCTTAGGCAAATGATTCATGGCCTAAGGGGGAGATTCTCTTTTTATTTTCATCTAATAGGTCTAAAGATAAGAACTTTGACATACCTGAAAAAGTGTTTTTCTTATAGGGAGCTAGTTAACATACTGGTAGAGATGCTTTGTCATTAATGTCAAAGGGGGAGAAATGTATAAGATAGAGGTGCATAGTAGTGATTGACTTGTATCATAAGATTTTTTTTCCATTAATGATAAAGGGGGAGATTGTTGGCAATTTGAGATACTTTAATGTCAAGAAGTCTAGTGAAAAAGGTTTAGTGTGCTCTAGTATCATAGGTTGTCATGGATGTTAAAAATGAAATCATTAATGAAAATAGCTTAATGGTTTTAAAAAAGGATTTTGACCCAAATATTTTGTATAAGATAGAAGTTAAGTCTTTTAAAAGTCACTTGTAGTGTAAATTAGGCTTGTAAATTTCAATTATGTTTACTTATTTCATAATTAATAAGTAAATAGCCTTTGAAAAACCAAATGGATCTTATAGTGTAAATCAGGATTGTTAACCTCCACTACTTTTACTTATTTCATAAGTAATAAGTAACTAGCATTTGAAAACTTGAATTGGTCTTGCGGTGTTAATCAAGTTTCCAAAATGACTTTACTTTGTTCAAATTCACATGCTAAGTAGCTCGAGGAACCCAATTTGGTCTTGGTGTGTAGATTGGGTTTATAGAACAACTTAATTTATTTCATTTTTATAAGTTAAGTAAGTTGAATAACCCAAATTGGTCTAGATGAGTGGACTAGGGTTGCAAACTGACATAACTTATTTCATTTTTATAAGTTACATAGGTTGAAGAACCTGAATTGGTCTAGACGAGTGGATCGGGGTTGTAAAGTGACTTAACTTATTTCATTTTTATAAGTTAAGTAGGTTGAGGAACCCAAATTGGTCTAGATGAGTGAATCAGGGTTTTGAAATGACTTTAATTCTTTCAAGCTTATAATTCATGTCATCTAGAGAACCTAAAATGGTCTTGGAGAATTCTTTCGAGTAAAGTGTTAAGTCCTTATTGGGAAAATTGTCCTTAACAAAATTCCAAAGGGATGGTTTAAAAAAGTCTATAGGGTATGTGGTCACTTGAAAATTTATTGAAGGGTACATTTTGAAAATATTAAAGGGCAAGTGGACTAATCAAGAAACCCAAAGGGTAAATTTCAAAAAGTTTGAAGGGGAAGTGGACCAATCAAGAAATCCAAAGGGTGCTTTTCAAAAAGTTTGAAGGGAAAGTGGACCATTCAAGAAAGCCGAAGGGTCATTTTAGGAAATGTGAAGGATAATTGGACCACTCAATAATTCCAAAAGGATATTTTCAAAAATGTTGAAGGGTATGAGGACCTTTATAGAGAAGCTGAAGGGTAGTTTGCAGAGAGGCTGAAGGATAAGTGACCCAAGCAAAATTTTCAAGGATATATGTCAAAGTCTATGAAGGGTATGTGGACCATTCTAAAGTCTCTGAAGGGTATGTGAAAAGTTTTTAAGGATACTTTCACTTTTGTTGAAGGATACTTTTGAGTGAATTCAAAAAACTTCTTGAATGATATTTTTCCAAATTTACCAGTGGATATAGTTGGAAGAAGTGTAGAGTAAATCTTTGAGCTAATGCATAGATGATAAGTGTCACATTCAAGCTTATTTAGTGGGTTAAAAGCCATGCCTATTAATAAGATCAATGGCTCATGATCAATAGTAATGTGAAGATCTAACAAAGTGAATTATTTCCAAGATTGAAAGGTGCTTGAATGATAATAGCTAATGTCAAGATAAATATTGAACAAGTCTAGAAGAGATCAATGGAGTGAAGGCATTCAAGAATGTTGTAGAGATAAAGATGTTAACAAAGTTTCTAGAGGATATTTTCAAGGTAAATTAAGTCAAGTATTCTCAAGAACCTGATAGAGTGAGTTGGTTACAAATGTTTGAAGTGTCGATTGAAGGAACATAACTAGTTCTTTTAAAAATGCTTAATCCTTTGAGTCTCTAATATATATGTAGAGCTTGATTTCAAAGAAGGATGATGCAACATTATAAAGTGACAAAGAATATGGAAGATAAACAGTCATTTTTTTTAGAATGAGAGGAGTTTGAGCCATAGGTGCAGAAACATGAAACTCATATGAGCATGGAAGAGTAGTATCTAATTAGAGAATATTTGAGTGTCAAATAGATAAATTAAGATATAGAGAAAGGGTATAGGAAGAGTAAAGGATACATAAAAGTGTGTTGAAGAAGAAATGAGCAGTTATAAATTGGACCTATAATAAAGAATAGAGACTTGGATTCTTTTATGAATTTGATTCATTAATTTTAATTTTAAATGTCTGATAGGTTGGTGCCATCAAATTAAATTGGGTTGGTTCTCAAAATAGGGAATAGGTGCTTCTTGAGATTTGGTTCTCTTAAAATAGGGGATTTGTGTCTCCATGGGATGGGTGTCCTAAAATGTAACTAGTGAGGTTTTGTTAGTGAGACAAACTTTGTGAGGCTGGATTAGAACATTATATTCTATCAGATTTCTCACTATGGTTTTTATCTTTGGGTTTCCATTTATAAATCTAGTGTTGTGTGTTGTGTTTTTGTGACTGCATTGTTTCTCTTTCATGTGTTTATGTTTGCATATGTTTAAAATTCTTGTTGAAAGTTGTAAGTAACTAGTTTTTGAGATCTACTGATTCACCCCCATCTTAGTAGATAGCCATGTTCAATAATGTCCTAGATCCCTCCACCAAATTTGAAAAGCCTCCACCTGTCTACCTCACAATCATTATAGGAGACAAATTGGTTCATAATTGCATTGTGGATAGTGGGGCTAGTACCATGGTTATGCTGATGGTGGTTGCAGATAAATTGGGGCTAATGTATAAACCACATAGCAAGGGTGTGTTTCAACTTGATGGAACTCCAACCAAGATGGTGGGATTAGTTAAAGAGTTGAAATTTTTTCTACATGATTGTCCAAGCTTCCCCATTATGCAAGACATTATGGTGGTGGACCTCCCAGCTCACTTTATTATTTGTTTGTCAAGGGACTTTACGGCTAAAATAGGAGAATATATTTCTACTAATTGGACTTTTCTAACTTTCAGAACAAGGTATGGAACCAAGGTGACCATAAGAACACAACCCTTGGCAAGGTTTCATATTGAACCATATGTGGAGTCAAGTTCAAATCAAAATTGTGTAATTAGTGAAGAAGAAGAAGGTTTTATTGATGGTCAAGTTATTTTTGACTTTTTCCTTGATGAGTATGCTACTAAAACATATGAGCATGATCCTTATGTATCCATATAAGAGATTGATTTGGGGGCTTATTGTGTGCATGAAGAAGATACTCCTATACCCCCACTTATAGATAAAGATCATAAAGTAGAAGAGGTATGCCCTACTTTTCCTATTACTCCTCAAGATGAGAAAGTACTTGTCCAAGCTTGTAATGAGTCCCATGTGGCCAATAATCAATCCTCTCTATCTTGTTCTCCACCTAGTCTAGTTGGTTCTCCTCCAAGTCATTCCATTGCTAGTTTCAAAGAATCTCTTATTAGCTACCCAGAATACATGATAAAGCTTGATACTATATATGGTGGTGATCAAGTCATTCCTAGTGTTTGTAGTATGAGTGTAAGGAATGAGTTGGAACAAATAAAAAAGAGTGGATACCTATAGATGAGGCTAGTTGGTCAAATTATACGTATGAGGTGCTTGAGGTTTGTAGCCTAATTTTCAATCTAGAGGAGAGATTGAGTGCCCATGAAACTAATCCATCTTGGTAGTCTCAAGATGCTCCAAATTCCTTATCCATTTCCTAAAATTTATCTTCTTGGGAGTCTATCCAAGAGAACAACTAAAAAAGGGAAGACATCATGGTGGAACAAGTCAACTTGTGTGGAGAAATTATGAAGAAAGAATAGAGGTTTCAGATTGGTTGAATGATGAGAAAGATCTAACTCCTTGGGAAAGTGATGATCCTTATGTTAAAAAGGATGCCTTAAAAGGACTTCCCTTGAATTCCAAAGAAGAAATGTTTTCTCTCATTGTTCCTTTCCATGATGCAGATCAATCAAAATATGATGGCTTATGATAGATGTTTAAAGACATATGTAATGAATTTGAAAGGCAAAAAGGGCCTACAAGTCCTATAGAACTGACCACAAGCCATGACAAGTTAGACTTTGGAAATTAGGTATGTGTTTAGGAGTATTATCACCAAGAGATCTTGGATCATGATAGAACAATATATGATTATCCTGGGCCTCTTGAAAGTGACTTGAAGATTGATCCTACAATCACTCATGGAGCTGCCTCCACCATCATCAAAGAGAAATTTAATCAAGAGATACTTCCAAATTTCCATGATACAATACTTATTGAAGCATTTGAAGAAGGTATTAAAATTGAGAAAGAATATGACATCTATCAAGGAGGCATGAACTTGCAACAAGTTGTCTTATATATGGATATGAAAATTTGCTATGAGGAAATAAGAGGGAACCAATGCGATACATGTTTCCAAAACCAAGAGGACTTCAGCTACTTGGGGGACTTGTTTGAGATGACTTCATCATGTGACATGATAAGTCAATGAACAAAGAGAAAACGTGAGTCATCTAGCATCACACCCAAGAGGAAGAATACATGGAATCCTCATTCATCTAATGAGGAGGGAGATTAAAGATACTCCCTTTTTGATCTAGGAAGGGAGTATGATCAAGATGAAGGTACATATTAGTTTGTTTTTAGTTATACTTTGTGTTCCCTAAGTGTTTATTAGCACAAGTGTGTCTTTGTTTTGTGTTTTCCTTTTGTCTTGTGTGTGTTTTATTTATTTATGTGTTTTGTGTAATGTAAATTGTCTTGTGGTCAATTCAAGGTCTGTTCATGTCATTTGAGTGATCATATTCTTGACTCCATTCCCAATGGAAGGATTAAACAACTGGTCTTAGGCATAGCTGGCATGCCACCCCTAAAAATTGCCAAAAAATGTTGACCAAATTTGATCCCAAGTGAAATTTAGTTCAAACCCTAATATTTTAAACTTTTAATAATGCCCCCATGTGTCTTATAGGGTGTCATGTTGGTGTATTGTCTTACTCATCCTCTCCCTAGCCCTTGTTGAAGTCCACCCTCTTTGTTCTAGGCTAGTCAACTAAAGTCAAAGGTTGGTCAACCCTATTACAGGTAGTCAAAGGGTCAAATTGTGTTTAAAATATCCTAAGGTGGTATTTTACATGTTTTAATATGTTTACAATTCATAAATTGGTTATAGGTTATGTCTCATGTCAAAAAATGGGCCTTTGGTCATATTTTAGCCCATTTAATGACTTGTACAGATTTTCATGCAAGAAAATTTGAAATTAAGATGAGTTTAAATATGTATCATGTCAAGATCATGTCAATAATAGTTATTTATTAGACAATAAGTAGTTATGTTCAGTGGATGGTAGTTTTCCCTAAAAAATAGAAACTTTTGGGAACTTTTATGGACTTCTCCAGTCTATCATCAACTAAAAGTATGGAAAAAGTATCTCTTCACCTTCCATAATCCATTTAAATGCCTTTTTTCAATAATAATGCAAAAAATTCCATCTACAACTTGTTTTCCTCCATTTTCACTTAGCACGCAAAGAAGGAGCAACTTCATGCATTTGGCATGGGATGTACAGGTGGAATTGGTAGGAGTGATTATGGGGGTGGATATTAATTTGAGTGAACTTAATTCTCATAAAAATAAATTGAGATTTGGTGCATCCTCCTTAAACAATTAGTTTGATTCTAGGTAGCTTTTTATGCATGTTCAACTATGAGGGGGTCACTGTTTGAGCTTGTCTTAGAGTTTATTATTTTGGATTGATGGATTTGTGTGTTTTAGGTGTCTATAAATTATTTTAAAGATATTTAAATGCCTCTTATTGTTTTTTAAATTTTAATTTTTTTAGAAAGCCTCTTATAGGCTTGTAAAATGTCTAGTTTGCATTCACAATCATCTCAATTGCTTTGAAAATGTGTCCTTCACATTGGATATGATGTCTTAATGTTGTTTTGGAAATTATATTAGTGTATGTTTGTAATTAAAGTGTTTAAAATTTCTCTTGAGGTGATTTGAAAGCATTCATTGCATGTTTCCTATCATTTCATGATTTCCTTGCATATCACAGTCAAAAACTCCACCTACAGAAGCATGTTGACATCACAAGTGAAATTTTGAGGTTTTTACATGGTCCATAACCTATTGATACCACTAATGTACATTTAAATGTTTTATGGAGAAATTTAGGTGTTATAAACTTTCATATATAGAGAATGGGCTTAATTCTGCCTATATAGAAGAAATAATCATCTAGAAGTGATGCCATAGATATGCCTTCTAGAGGTGCTATAATATTTTTTCAATCCATTTTGAGATAAATTTCCATGGATATTTTCTAAACAAAACCTCTTGATAATTTTAGTTTACTAAGAAGTGTGTTAAAACATCAAATGGGAAGTTGGGTTGTGATTAGGCCCTTTTGCTCCAAAATGACCAACAGAGGTCCATAAGGTTTTGTATGACCTATTTAAGTATGCACCTTAAGTGAACTAAGGCACCTAGAATATTTAATCCCATATTAATCATATAGGAAAATACATATTCTAATTTTTAGAAGCAAAGGATGAGTGGAGATTGTATTTTTCAAGGTCTAAAGATGGATAGAAAATCATTGAAACAGGGTAGTGATATCTACAAGACATTGATCGAAATGTTAACCTTGATATTAATTATGGGGTTATAAGTTATTAAATTAAATTGGAATGATGAAAATGGTTAAAATTATGCTTTAAAGCTAAGAGTATAGGAGATAATGATAAATTTAATGTCTTAAACCCCAATGAATACTCCTTTATCCATACACAGGATTGTGAGGAATCACCTACATGTAAAAAATGCAAAGTTTATGAAATAGGTATAACCAAAAATAAGGTGAAGAAATTTTATGTTTTTTGAGAAAAAATACCTTTTTATCATCATAAATATCCATAAACAAGTCTATTCTTCACCTAGAGACACCTACAAGCCTAAAATGAATGAAAGATAGGCATGTACAGTTTGGACAACAATGAAGTGAAATGATGGACCTTGGAGGAGTATTAAGGAAATTATAGGTTAAATGATATATAAATTTCAAATATAATGACTTGTATAACCTAAATAGGTTGTCAAATCATCAATAAATATCAATATCATGCCATTCTCACCCTAAAATCACCTCCAAGCAAGGCCCTAAGACTGTCTCAATCCATGAAGGATAGTGAAACAATTTTAAGCCCTAAAGGGCCAAGATGATAGGTTTAAAATATGGTCTAACATTATAATATTAAGTTGAATAAAAAATTAATATATAATTTTTTTAAACCTTGGTCAAAATCTCCAAATAAAGGCACCTAAAAGGAGATACCTTGTTCACTATCACAGTTAGATAGGGTCATAAGCAAGAGAGGGACATGATGAAAGTTTGGTGCCAAATGAAGGAAGGAGTTTAAAATAGTGTGATATGGATTATTCATCATAAAATTAATGAAATAAAATATATAATACACTCTCAATTCATCCATTCCCTTTCTCACAAGTAAAGTAGGCTCAGTCCATATAGGCAGGGTAAGGAAACCCTTGGTTGAAGAGGTGAATATGAGATTCTACTTGGGAGAGAGATTTTGGCTGAATAGATAGACTCAAAAAGAATTAAATAATTTTTATTAATGTTCATGAATAAATTTTATGCATAAAATAAGTGAATAAGGAGCATTCATGAGGAGGTTTGGACAAAACATGTAAAAAAAAATGTTTTTTTACCCCTTTTTAAAGAAGATCGAGATGGTTAGACCCCATAAACATGGAATAAAATTAAAAAATTTGGTAAAATTTTTCATTCTGAACTTTTTAATATTTTAAAATACTCAATTTTCCCAAAAAATATAGTCCTATTACTCTCTATTTTGTCTCAAAGCAGGGGCAGTCCCTTTATGCACAAGAATGGGAGTTTGGGATAAAGGTGAAAAATGGTGAAAAAGTGACCAATTGGATTAGTCCATAAATTTTTAATAGCTTGGGGACACATGTAGGAACCTAATAAACCTTGATATAAGTATTGAGAGAAAATAGGGTACCCTACACAATAAGGGTTATAGTCAAGTGTGAAGGAAAGCCTTAGGGCTAGAAGCCAAATTGGAGTCATATGCATTTTCAACCTAATATATGATTTACACTTGATAAATTAATGTTTAAATATGTATTTTGGGTGTGTTAAATCCATAAATTTTAAATATAAACATTTGAGGGTCAAAAGGAGCTCAAAGATGTAGGCAGACCTATTGGCAAGGTCTAGGCCTAATGCCAAACAAAGGGCAATTTCCATTTCAATATTTTGGTAATACATTATAATGGTTGGAGGAGTTTTTTAGGATATAAAAATAGATATTAAAACATTTTGTTTATAAATAAAGTCTCAAAGAATCCATTTTTGGCTTAGGAAGCATTAAGACCCCACCAGGAATTAAAAAATGAACTCGAACGTCAACTTCAAGTGCTTAGAACTTTGACCAAGCTTTGCATGGGACCTTGATAAATTAAAGGAAGTTGAAGGAGGTTATTGAGGATAAATTAGAGTAATTTTATAATAATTTAAATGTGCCATGGCTATGAATGAATGCTAAGAAAGAAAACCACTTCAAAACCCTTGCAAACCCTCCATAGTGACCTGATTAGGAAGATGAGACAATTTGAGCATCTAGAAGGTATAAAGGTTCCATGAAAACACTTGTATGACTCATATGAATCTCCATAAATCATTCACATGTGACTTAGGTATATGGACCTGTACAAAATAGGGTAAAATAGGGCTTATTTTTACCATTTTTGATGTTTTGCAGGCATGGTGAACTTTCAAGAGGCCAAATCACTTTTGGAGGAAAGTTTAGGACTTTATATAAATCCTCATGGTCATCGGATCAAGTTTATAAGATCCTAAATATTACTATTAGTTCTCTCATTTTAGCCAGTCTATTGAACTAGCTAAGAAAGACTTTAAAAATGGTGAAACTTCATTTACAAAGCCTTTTAAGGCTTATTTATTGTAATTAATGCCATAAAAACATGGGACACATGTCATACCTCTTCTTGTATGTATAAAATTGTATGTTTGAAGAGTTTTCAGGTGCCAAGTGTGAGAGGTGTAGGGAAAAGGGTTATTTTGGGATTGCCAAAGATGATTATGCATGGCTAGATGATCATGAGTTTTTTAGAACCTCACCAATGCATGTGAGGACTTATTTATAATCCATCATCAGACCTAATCAGTTATAATTATAAGGCATTTTTAGAAGGCTAAACATGGAAGGTAATTTTCTATGAAAAAGGAGTTTCTTGACATTTTGCAAGCCCTAAATGATTGGAAATGATAATTGTTGCTCCTAATGTTGAATGGCTCACCCCATCTCCTCATCCACATGAATTTTAACTAATTTTATCTTTTAGACTCTTGTCCTTATGCCTCTTGGACTCCCCTTCTCTCTCTATTCCTCAAAGTTCTATAAATTGAACCATTTTAGCTATTGTAATAAAGACCACATTTGGTATGGTGAAGTCCTAATAAAATTACATTACACTTTGATTTTAAACATTGAATACAAGTCTAATTCTAATTTGTGAACATTTTTGTCTAAGTGTGTGAGTGATGTATAGTGGAGCTAAGTGATAATATCATCTTTACTCATTTTATCCTTCATGTTTAAGCAAGAGTTATGATGTTAGCAAGTCATGTGAAGAGTGCTGAACATAATAAGGTCTCTTTCAAGTTTGAAATTGTCTCTATGGTGTGAAATCTGCCCCTAGGTCAACTATCTTATTGATTGTCTCAAGTATGCTACCTTCACATTGAAACACTATGTTAGGATCCTTCAATGCATGGAATTGGTATTGGAAAGCATTATTTGATCCAAAACTTAGAATTTATGATCAAAATGTATCTCAAGAAACATGAAAATAACATAGAAACAATGATTTCTCTGAGAAGATATGTTTTATTACTCAAGATTGTAAATATAAATGTATGCTTATCTCTAGGAAGAGATGTATGATTTATTGTTTTGGGTTACATATTCATTTATACATATTTTTAAGGTATAAGGAGGATGTGGAAGTTCACTAATTTTTATGGGGATTAATTGGTTCAACTTCCATGATTCACAACCATATAGAATTTGAGGAATTACTATTTTTAAAAACTTGCTATTTTTAGACTGCACTACTAAAATTGAAATTTGAGTCACTTCCATTATGTTTTTGGGGGCCAAAACCCACCAATAAAATCTCCTACCATATCACCACATTCTCGTTATTCGTATCTTTCCAATGGTTCAAATGGGGATTCAATAATATCTATGGTGCAAAAGTTATGGCTCTTGAAAGTTTCGTCATCAATTGGGGTAGAACCGATGCCTAAATTATCACTTGAATTATTTCCTGGATCATTGTTGCTTAGTATAAGTATGATATTCATTGGGATATATCTTGGTAGATAACCTCTCTAGTATAATTTTCATTTTATACAAAATCTTAACTCTTTTCATGAACAAGCATTAGATTAGGTGATAGGCACTTAGAGAAAAATTTAGGGAGCTAGCCCTTTCAATCCTAGAGATTCATCTCTCTTACAAGTTCCCACAAAATTGAGAGGTGATTAAATGTTACATAAAATTTAAGGAGCTTCATATAGTGTCATAGGGTGCACAATTTGATGACAACATGTATATCAGGTGCATTTTTGGTCAAATTTAACATCTAGTTTTACAAAAAAAAATAAAGTCAAATGTTTTAATGATGACATATAACTTATGCACATGATATTTTTATTTATTTTTTATTTTTTTAAGAATTAAGAATGTATATCAGGTGTTTTAATGATGGATATAACATTATTTCCCACCACTGGTGCTATTAGATAAACTAGTTACACTTTGTGTTTTAGAGATCCCTCAGGATGGATTAGGCTAATAGATTCAAGGACCCACCCATATTGAGTTGTTTCTATCTCTAAGATCAAGTTTTAATTTAGTGTAATTTTTGGGTAAATACTTAGAGTTATATGTTTTCTATTAAAAAATATAGTTTATTTATTTATTTTATATTATTTATAAGGATCAAACTAGGTATCTTATGATTTTTTTTATTACATTAGCTTTTCACCTCTAGTTTGATAGGGTCATATATATATATATATATATATATATATATATATATATATATATATATATATATATATATATATATATGATTTGTTTATAAGTTAGTGATTTTACAATTGACATGGATTGATAGCACCAATAGTGTTTTTAAAGTGACTAGTAGTATTAGGAACGAGGTGAGATGTGTCATACATAAGTATTGAATTATCATTGAGACAAGGATAAATGTGGTTGAGTATTTCCATGATGATTCTCTCACTATAATACATGTACAGATGATCACAGGAGATGATTATGCCCATGATCATAATCATATTCATGTCAAATTAGGATTTACCAAGTGACATAGGTTAATCAGTATAAATATTATTGGGTGGCTTCATGGTCATTTACTCTAGATCATATTTTGGTTATGTATGGATCAATAGGATGTGTTGGGTCTTGTTATACATAATTAAATTGTTAGTTTGTTAGTAGTTATTTAGGGCATGCATATCATGTGTGACACCCCCTTACTTTTAATGAATTTTTTAAAGTAATTTATATTTAGGTGTTAGACATTATTAATTTTATATTCAAGATTAAATTAGTCTTAGTCATTAATTTATTTATGTTAGTAATGTAGGTCCTCCTGTATGTAAAAAATGTTCTATAAACTTACTTAACCTTCAAGGGGAAAAAATAATGTAACTAGTGAACATATACAAATATCATATTATATAAGATTATTTGGAACAAATTAAATCATATATATTTTTCCATATAAAACCTTGTATAATTTCATAATGGAAATATGAATAAAAAACAATATGAAGACTATATTAAAAGTATAAGGGAACTAGGGAGGAATTTAAAAAAAAAAAAAAAACTTGAGAGAAGAGAATGCCCCAAGTTGGTGACCTATCATATAAGAAAGTTGAGGATGAAACATGAATTCCAAAAGGAAACATGAAAAACATAAAAATAGGCAAGAAAATGAAGAGAAAAATATAAGAAGCATGCCAATAGAGAAATAATAATAAAGATGAAAAATATGCAAAATAAATTGAGAGAGTTTATGTTCCAACATAAAAATTTAATTAATAAAATGTATCCAATAATATAATCATAGTCAAGAGAGTTATAATAATCACTAGAAGATATATAAGTTGAATTACATGTATCATCAAGAGTTTAATCAAGATTTTGGGTACCCATAATTTAATGAAAGACAAAATTATCAGCATTGTTTTCATCTTATATATCTTCTTCCATGCTAATATGACCCTTTTTATTAATGTTATATTAAATAATTTAAGAAAGAAATAAATCCTCACATGCATTGGTGAGGTTCTAAAAAACTCATGATCATCTGGCCATGCATAATCATCTTTGGCAATCCCAAAATAGCCCTTTTCCCTACACCTCTCACACTTGGCACCTGAAAACTCTTCAAACATACAAGAAGAGGTATGACATGTGTCCCATGTTTTTATGGAATTAATTACAATAAAAAATCCTTAAAAGGCTTTGCAAATGAAGTTTCACCATTTTCAAAGTTTCACATTACTATATTTATGTCTCATTTTTGGTTGCTCCTTTAGTATTTCTTTAACAAGCCCTCTTCTTGAATTTTTTTAATTATGGTGGGTAATAAACACCTCTTCCATTTTTAATACCCTAATATGCATTCCTAAATTTTAAAAATTGATATAAATTAGATGAAATTTATCTCATTTGATGTATCTATGGTATATCAATAAAAATATTAATAGGATCCCTTATTAGATACCACACGAAATAAATTTAATTTTTTTTAAGACCCATCTCAATAGGAAAGAAAACATAACCAAATGGCTTACTGCTAATGCCATCATATCTAATAATAATTGTTGAAGTGTTTATTAAATATATTATATAAATTCCAAGACATTTGATGATTTTATTAATACATAAATTAATACTTGAACCATTATCAACCATAACTACATATTTTTTATGTCCAAGTTTGCCTATGTAAGCTCTTATGAATAAAGGAATATTATTGTATACACATAGTTTTGGCACAAGGATTATTATTATAATGATTTTAATTTCATTATTTGTATATGGTAATTTATTTTGAATTATGATCTTATTAAAACTGTTATATGTTCTTTAATCTTCTATTTCTGATTTGTGTGGTCCCTTGGTATTTTATTTCTTTTGTTTGTGTGTAGGCCATTTTTTGTGTTATTTTTTGGCCTTTTACCCTTTCTTATATGATTATTGATTTAACAACACATTAAATTTATCTTAGTGATCCACTAAATCTATCCTTAGCATTTTTATGGGCCCTTTTTACCTTCTTCACATCTTTTTGATGTTTGGATCCATATATATTGGTTATTTAAATTTTATTTTATCACCTTGCATGAAAATAAGCTCTTAATGAAAACATGATACGACTATATGTAAAAAAATATAAGTGGCATCTCAAAAATAATTATTAAAAATAAATATGGATAAATATCAAGAGGGATTCAAGTCTAGGAACAATTCACATTACTATATATATGATCAAAGATTTTAAAAAAAGGATAGTTGTTATTTAAACCTAATTTGGATGTGGATCCTCTTGGGTAGATAGGGTTAAGGATATAAAAATGATAGGGCACAAGGGTGAATATTTGATCTAAAATAGGCCAATTAAATTCTAAACTCAAATGTACCATATAATAAATTTATTAAATTGAGATAAGTTATTAATGGAAAGTACACCTATACTAGATATAAAAATGACATAAAATAAGGTACTTAACTATCTCTAATGCTAATGCATATCTATATTTGGAATAAGCTAATAGTAGGTAGGAAGATAGTTATATAATAGTTGTCAGATTCTAGATCTAGTGCCTCTAGCTCTTTGAATAGTTGCCTCAACCCTAGATAGTTGCATTAATACTATTATCTAAGTTTGATTCTAGTACCCAGTATAGAATATATAGTGAAATAGGATACAACCACTTGGATGCTTCTAGGTTTTTCTTTGTATTCTCTCTAGAGCATTTAGATCTGGGTCATGGAATATCACTCATGAAATGGAAAAACCCTAGCTTTTAATTTTTAATGTGACCTTGGGAAAAATGGGTTAGTGGGTACAAAATAACAATATAACCCACAATGAACCCACTATCAAATGGCACTACTTATATCCCCAATAATCTAGAAGAGGGCCTTAGACTCATATAGTTATCCCTTATGTGTTTGCTTTTATGTGAATCATGCAATATGTGTACAACAAGTATAATAATGACTTAACTTATAACTTGGAAAATAAGGCCTTATGATTTTTACTTTAGTACTTTAGACCTATATATGTGTTTTACCTATGAATTGTATGTAAATAGGGAATATTTTTATCAATTGAATGCCTAATAGAGTGATTTTGATAAGTGGATTGATTTATTTGGTCTAATTACTAGGTAAGGAATGAATGAGGTTTGATATTATATTTATACCAATCCTATAAGGAGGTAAATCATATTAAAGCACTTAGGTTGACCATTGTAATATGTTTCATTTATAAATTTTTTGACTTTAGGGCACTGGACACTTGCATCAAGGTAACATAGTAACATCGAAATTACTATCTATCTTGAACATTAGTGTCTAGGGAAAATGAGATTAGGTATAAGTTTAAAACTTACATATGTGTAAGGTAAGTACATTTTAATCATTATACACAAGATAAGATGTTTGTGTCATCAATATAAGACTATTCAAACTAATAGATAGGCCAAGGGGCATAAGCTAGAGTATATATAAGGCTTGCCAAATCAAGGCATGTGTAAAACTAAGAGGAACAACCAAGGTCAATTTTTTCTAAGTTTATAAAAATTGAGGTGCTACATAATCATAAAAAAATCATCTACATTTTCTCCCCTTTTAATATAGTAATGAAATTTCTAGTTTAAAGGAAATAAATAAGTACCTAGGTGTGTATGCACACCTTATCTTTACTCAAGTTTAATTTGAGTACTTTGATTATGACTGACCTACAACCAAGAACATGTTACAATGTAAAATTAATGCATATGATCTAGGTTAAAATTACTTGAAATAGATTTAAATTTAAAGACTAAGGTTTAGGAGTACACATGTGTGTCGATGTAACCACCTTACCTATTAACAAGTTATTTTACAAAATATGTATCATTGTAAGCCTATAAAACTAAGATTAGGATAAATATAGATAAAATTTTAAAGTTCATATATCCAAGGAGATAGAGAGAGATATATTAGAAGGCACATGTCACCAATTTTGGATAAAAAGTGAGTTACCACCTAAAATTTCAAATTATCTCAGCTATGAAACCCAAAGATACTTATAACCTGATGAGGTTAGATGATCAATTCCAACTTAAAAATTTGACAATACTGAGTGATTTAATCACATAAACCCATACCAAAATGTGAACCAACTACTCTAATAGATTGGTTTGATAAATTTTATAAAAGTCCATGGGGTATCAGTACATGCAATGGTTTTTGAATCTAAAACTAATTAAATTTTAAAATATTAGGCACATGTTGCATAACATATGCGCCTTAGATATGTCTCATTCTAAAAATATATATAATAATAGTACCATATATATAATTCTACCACAACTATGAATCTTAATCATATAAATATGTGTTTTGGCCAATTTAGATAACTTTGTAAGTGTGGAAGACATGCTTCCAAAGCTTTCCACCACTATATATGGATAAATTTGAAAGCTAATATAAGTACCAATGTGGAGGACATGTTTTTAAATCATGATCCCACTATAAAATAGAGATGATATATATTTAATATGTGTGGAGAACATGCTTCCAAAATATGCCCACACTAAGTCTAGAAACTATGAATATGTGGAAGCCATGTCCATACAAAACACCCCCACTAAATCTAAAAACTGGTATAAGTACTATATATTGATTAAATGTGGATAACATGATTCTAAAGCATGCCCCCACTATAATCTATAAACTATAAATGTGTGGAATCCATGTTCATATGACATGCCCACACTAAATCTAAAAAGTATGAATGTGTGAAAGCCATGTCCATATGGCATGCCCCCAGTAATATTCCCCCCTTGAGGTGAGGTAAAAATAGTACTTGGTATTTACCTTAACTTTAAAAGGGTAAAACAATTCTAAAAATCTATGAATGTAACCATTTAGCATATATAAGTAAATATGTCTTGATAAATGTATCATTAAAGTGTATATAACCATGTGATCACATGTAATCCTAAGATGCATGATAAAGATCATGGAAACATATAGATAGTAACAATATAATCTCAAAAATAAAATAATCACACACATAAGAGAAATAAAAATCAAGAAAATAAATAAATGTATTAGGAGAGAACAAGCAAGGGGCATATTCAAATACCACAAAATTGAATGGACATGACTTAGTCAAATGTCCATAAATCAAGGAATGACATATTCAGATGTTCATACAAAAAGAAATGACATATTTAAAATTCAAATAAGTCAAACATAGTCACATGGGCCATATACAATGGATCATATTCAAATTCTCTAATAATCAAGACAATAACAAGGCAAAATACTCAAAAAAGTGTATAAAGGAAAAGCATAAACAACTAGTATAAACATATCATAGTAGTCATGGATTGGATATGTTAGCAAAAAATGTCAAGTGTATAACATATAAGGTACCATTTTAAATATATAATCATGGATAAGGCATGTGTAATTACATAATTAAGTTCAAACATGATAGTGTAGAGTGATAATTAAATGATATAACATGTAAGTATCAAGATTGACGAAGTGGATGCCCCCATTGTCCATATGACATGAGTAGAAGAAAAGGCCAATGTATGAAATAGGAGTGTATCATGTATTTGTGTATTCCTATATATGTATATATATGATTAAATTATAATCTAGCCCTCAACATGGAACTAACACATAGATTACAAGGAGCTAATAAAACATGTAGGTTCCAAAAAATATTTTTGGATTTTTGAATGTTTTTTATTACTTTGGCATTTTTGGAATTTTTGAAGAGAAAAGATCATCCTATGATACCATTTAGTGAATGGTCATAGATATCTCCCCTATTATGAACCTTACAATCTCAAGCTGGATATTTTATATTGAATAGTGATAACTGAGGTAATCACCATATACAATGAAATCCATATGGAAATAAACATGCTTAACTGTAATGATCAAGTGGAAACAATGTCTTTGATTTTGGTTCTAACAATGTAATTGATGTATTTGTGGGAGTATGGAGGGTATAATGTTCATATTTTACATAATTAATATTGTTAAGATCATATAAATCTATAGTATCATTAGGATCATAATAATTGATGTAATCATATAACTTGCTAGGCTACTCTTGAACTTTTGATATACCATTTTGAGTGTTTGTATATGAATAAGGAACCATACCATAGTGTAATTTTGACCCTTTTGGCTTTTCATTATTTTTATCTATGTGCACCTCAAATATTAATACCTTGTGAACATCATGAGCTACATGGTTTGCCTTGTTGTTATATGTATTTTATTATATACATCCTAGAGATGGATTCAACTGATATGTACCAGGTCATGTAGGTATAAATAGATCATGTTTTAAAGTATCGAGTGGATTAAAAACAAAGTTTTCTCAATTCTTCATCTACCATATTGGTATTAGGAATAATATAATAATTATCATAATCATTTAGAATTATGTCCTCTTGTTATTGGATACTAGCCAATAAAGGGAGCTCACATGCTTTATTTTATGATGATTTTATTAACATTTGTTCCTTTGGTAATCTTATATCATTTGGAATATTAGAAAATTTCACATCATGTGAAGGATCATCCACATTTAATGATGTATCTTTTGAATCTTGAGGTGGATTTGGAAAATGTTTCTCATTTTATTTTGGAGGATATTTTGGTACCCACTTTTGTTCATTTGGCACCTTTGTTTTAGATCTTATTTCATTTGTAGGCTCTTGTACCATAATAAAATGTATCTTTGAATGATTTACATTAGTATTACTAATATAACCCAAGCCTTGATAGTCATTCTGATCAAATGTGAAAATAGGGTGAGTGATGCCTTGGGAATGTTTTCCCAATCCTCGACTATGGTAACCAAAGTTTTGTAAATATTTATTTCCAAAACTATATTCTTGAAAAACTGAGTATCATTGTTGAGAGATAAATTTGTATCTTTTTCTTGATCTAAGTTGTCTTTTCAACCTTTTATTTCTCTATCTTTGATATTTACAAGTGTTTTTGGTCTAAATTTTCTTTCGTACCCACATTTGTTGTTTTGGAACTTGTGTTTTAGGAGAGGCACTCATAATATGAGTGGTTGTATTGAGTGACGTATCAATTATAGGGTCATCACTATCTTTGAGACTTTGTATTTGGGTTTTCAATACAAAATAATGGTCTATATGATGCCCATCCATTCTATGATATACACAATAATATTTGGATTTATGTATATGATGTATAGGAGGTAATTTTATCACTTTTTCATGAATCATTTCTTTTAGGATTTCACTTGACCTATAAATAGGATTTTGTTCATTTGTAGAATCATTTATTTTGGATGTATTCTATTTTAGATTTTCATTTGGATAAGAAACCATGTTTGGCACAACATTGGTAGATGAATATTCAAACACATGATTACCACTACCATGTGTTGGATTATGTAGGAGTGTAATTTTATTTTATAATAATGTGATCTTTGAATTTAGAGACTAATTTTGATTTTGTAACTCATTCATTAACTTGTTCATAGTATTGATTTGTTTTTTGAGAGTTTCACAACCATAAACCCTAGGTAACTCAAATTAAATATGCATACATATATTCTCAAGGGATGTGGGAGTGGTTTTATGTTTATTATCTTTTGGAAAAATAGATGATCTTTCTTACTCTTTGAAGAGGTGATAGTATGAACATAGTTAGAGGCATGATAACTTCACCCTCCTTAGGGTTAGGAGAATTAAGCTCACTGTAAACATTATAAAAGTAAGGAGTATTCAATAATTCATGTTTTAAATTCATTATAGACTTGAGTGATTTAATCAAGCACAAAACATAACAAGTAATAACCACTACAAGGTATTAGAATATGAAATAATTAACATAATTGTAAGTGGGAAACATATTGTAAAATTTATAGTGATTTAAAACTATTGGTTTATTATTCTGAAAATATGAGATAGGTTTTTTTGTAAAAATAGGAAATGAGATGAACCCAAAAAAATATGAAAACAAAAAAACATGTATGAAATATATATCTAAATTTACTAAAAATAATAAATTTTTAAATTTAGCAAATACGTATAATATTTTGGAAACCTAAAAGAGGATTTTTGTCTATATCAACATATTTGTGAAAAACATCTAAGAATTATAACTATTGATCTAATATGAATCATAAATAGGCCAAATAATTTTGAATGTTTTTCACAAGCAAACCCTAGAATATTCCAAATATATAATCAATAATTATGATAAATCAAGAATATTTTTTAGATATCTAAGAGAGGTTTTTGAATAAAATATAGTTTTTGATGAAAACACGAAATTAATTATAACATAAGTACACCATTCAAGTCGTATGTAAATATTTACTAAAAATAGTATTTACAAAAATTGACATATCTTACCTAATTTTGGTGAACAAAATTAGGTTTTTACATATAACAATATTATGAAACATACCTAAGAGGAATTTTTAAATGAACCTATCTGGTGGATTAAATGTGTATATCAAGGAAGAGTCACTTGAAAACATTCGTACATGAATCCCTTGTACCATAGGAGGTAAAAATGTAGGGTAATGATTTAGATCTAAAAATCCATCATAATAAGATGAAACCCTAGGAGGATTAGAAGCTATAGACTAGAAAAAAATTCATATTCACATTGATGAGGTTCAACAAATGTTTAGCCAAAATTTTTATGTAGATCTTCTTAGGTAGATAGGGTTAAGGATATAGAAATTATAGGCATAGGGGTGAATATCAGATCTATAATAAGCTAATTAAATGTTAAACTCAGATGTACCATATACTAAATTTATTAAAATGAGATAAGCTATTCATGAAAAGTAGACCTATGCTAGATATATAAATAAAAATAAGCTACTTAGATGGTTCTTATGCTAATGTAGATTTAGATCTAGAACATATTGAAATTAAGTAAGAAGATAGTTCTGAAATAGTTATTAGATTTTGTATCCAATGCCATTGGCTCTCTAAATAGTTATGCAATCCCTAAATAGTTATGTCGATGTTATTGTCTAAGTTTGACGTATCCTATAAATAATATTTAGTGAAGCATGATGTGACCACCTAGATGCTTTTATTTTTTTATTTTTCTTTGATTTGGTACATTCAAATTTGGGTCATAGAATATCACTCCTTATGAAATCATAAAACCCTAGCTTTTCATCTTCAATGTACATTAGGAAAAAATAGATTAGTGGGCATATAGTGTTGAGATGACCCATAATGACCTTACTATCAAAGGGTATTACCTACATAGCCAATACTCTGAGAGAGGGATTTAGACTCATGTATTTATCCCCTATATTTTGGCTTGTGTGTAGATCATGTATTGTGTGTAAAGCAAGTACAACATTGACCTAGCTTGTAACTTAGAAAATAAGGCCTTATGACTACTCCTTTGGTACTTAAAACCTATAGATGTATTATACCTATGAATAGTATGGAAATATGGAATATTTTGATCAATTGAATGTTTGATATAATGCTTTTGATAAGTTTTTTGGTCTCTTTTCTTTTATTTCTAGGTGAGAAATGAATGAGGGTTTATATTGTATTTATACCAATCCTATCAGGAGATAACTCACATTAAAGTCCTTGGGATAACCATTGTAATACATTTCATTTGTAAATTATATGACTTTAGGTAATTAGACACTTGTGTCATGGTAGGATAGTAACGTCAATACTATTATCTATCCATGATGTTAGTGTCCAAGGAGTAGGAGAGTAGGTAAAATCTCAGAACTTATAGAGGTGTAAAATAAGTACATTTTAAGTATTATGGGTAAGATAGGTTATCTATGTGAACAATATAAGACTAATCACACTAAGAGATAGGCCAAGGGGCATAATATATAGTAGATGCAAGGATTTAAAAATCAAGGCATAAGACAAAGAGGAATGACTAAGGTCTGAGTTTGCCATGTGTATAAGACTAAGGTTCTATAGATTCATAAAATATTGTCTACAGTTGCATTTTGTAAGAAAAGAATAACAATTGAATGTTCATAGAGTTTCATTGTACCTAAAGAATAGGATGAAAATATCTCACTCAAAATTTAACTTAATGAACCTAGGGACGAGGAGGCAAAGCTATCACTTCAAATTATACTCACATAAAAAAGGTAATTTTATTGAATCTAAGTCAAAGGATAAATAATATATAGATACCATTATTTGATGAGTAAATCAATAAAAAAACTTATACAATAACTAAAAATGATTTTTCAAATAAAAATGCAAAATTCTAGTTTAAGCATTATGGATTTGGAAATTTTGACATTAAAGACACATTTAATAGTTTAAGCATTATGGATTTGGAAATTTTCCAAATATACCCAGGAAACATTATGTAGTGACCTAAAAACTTTTGAATGTATTCTTTTAGAATATAACATATAGATTTGACACAAAGCTACACACTCCCTTCCATATCCTTGTTCTAATATCATTATATCATATACCTGTCTTTTTTTCATTTCTTTGTTATTTCTTATCTTAATTAAATTTATTATTATGCTAGTTCTTGTTTTGTATAGACTTAAGGTTATTAACTACTATTTTATATTGTATTTATTCTAAAACCAATTTTGTCCTCATTTACCTTAGTTTTCATTAGGTTATTTCTCCATAGCTTTAATTTAATTAAATTATTTTGGCAAACCCCTTAATTTTATAATGCCAAGGTAGGATTTCAAAAACCCTCACCCCCCTAAGGTCTAATTTTTTGAGTTTGAACTAAATTTTGATTTGTTTCATTATATTTAGCCTTAACTATAATTTCCTTTTTTATTTCCATCTTATTCTCACAATTATCCAAACCTCACCTTAACAATCTCTTTTGTCATAGGATTTATTCTATTGTTATTTTCAATTCTATTTTTATCCCATTCTTGGATAATGTTGGTAATCATGTATTTCATCATTTATGATATTTATTAGTTTTATTCATGGCGTATGGTCATAATATGGATTCTTGTGATGAAAATTTAATATCTATGAATTATAAAAATGTTAGTGTCGCATGTCATGGTAATAATAGTAATGGACTGATTGATCAATTTAAATAATACATTACACAAAATCCTATCTTATTTTCCTGAAATAATAATTTTTTTAAATGAATTGGTTTATCTTCATATGGATATTAATGCACATGTACATATTAATTATTGTTCACCTACTACTCATATGTATTCTAGTGCTCCCATGTTTAAAATGAATAATCAATTTGAACTTTTAAATAAAATCTTGAGCATTCTACTATTTCTACAAATGACATAGTGACTAATCTATTCTATAAATGATCTACAAAGACAAGTTTATGATGTATCCTTTTATCTAGAGTATTTTTATTATAAGATTGTTTCCAATGCTATACCTTATAATTATATTCCTATATATTTACTTAGCATCCCCTCTCCAAAATGGATTGATTGTATTAAACTTATAGTTAATTAATGGCCATGGAGATCCCCATACACACATTTAACATTGTTTTTATAGGTTGGAATTTATGAATATTTTTGTTTAATATTACTTAATTTGTTTCATAGGAGCTTGATTTATTATGAAATATAATGGTTGAATAATTTACCTTATGGATCTTTACATTTTTTCCAAATCTTATAAGAATCTTTATTAAATTGATTCATCACTAATAATGGACCTTGTACCACATTTAAGAGTATTCAATCTAATAAAAAACGGTCCCAAAGAGGACACTTATGAATATATATTTATATATAGATTTCATATGTAATCCTTAGTCTATCAACCTATTGATATTGAAATGTAAAACATATTTATCAATAGATTTTTATTTCATCTCAAAGATAAGCTAATTTACAAATATTTTCAGTCATTCAATTATATTTTTTATATGGCTACCACATATGTGGATGAAATATCAACATAGACTATGGTTCATCATGGTATTAATTCACATTTTATTTCTTGTCATGAATCTAATTTGGATACATCAACTATTTAGGATAAGGAAGGAAAAACATGTTTATTAAATATTATGTGACAACATCCTCTAAAGTTTTTTTAAAAAATGAAGGCATTATATTGAAGAGACTATTCTCGACATATAATTGATTGGGTTAATGCCTATCTGTCATCCTTATCAATGAAATGTAAAAAAGTATTACAAATTACATCACATTTTTTTAGATGTTGTAGAGTCAAGGGTCATACTAAAAAAATATGTATTTATTTGAGAAAACCATTTCAAGATCTTATTGACCATGATAAAATTGAAATTAACTATTCAATGACTAAATAAGTGGATTTAATATAAAACAAATAAAATCAACTTGATAGTGATGTACTACTTACACAAAATAATGTACAAATTCTTATTTCCAATGGTTCTTCATTAACACATTCTATGCTTATGACACCTATTTATTAAAAAAATTCATCCTACCATGCCCTAGATTCTAAGGAAATTTGGAGGTTTATTAGAATATTCCCATTCTTCTTATTGTATTATACCCCTTAGCTTACCTATTTGTGGTTGTTTCTTGATTATGCCTCCTGGCTTGTTTATTTACATTGAATTCTTGATAGTGCCCATTGGATTATATTTTTTATTAACTAAGATCATTCTTGCATCTCCATTTCACTTTCATTTTGATAAATATAACTACTTATTTGATACAAGTATAAAATGAAAACACAATATAAAAAAATCTTTTATCTTTATCGATTGATACATATCTTACTTATTTACCTATGTTATAGGTTTTATATATAGATTATAGACATGTGCTTCTCATGGCATTATTTCAATGGATGATATGTAGGATGTAGATGTCATATATGATCATGGAATCTTATATATTATATGAATGCTTTCATACCCACAACTTGGGGGAATTATCACATTGTGATGGTATGCTTTATGTTAAGAGCAACTCTATATAAAATATTTTTAAGTGATTTATTTTTCAATTTCCAGTTATCATAGAGATCCATTTAAATTATTTACATCATATCTTACTATTACCTACATTTTGCATGTTATGTGAATATTTATAAGTTTTAATACATATGGTTATTACATGGATGCATTTACTATTTGTATAGTGAACTATAATATCATTACATTTTATATACTAATAATTGATACCATCCTAGAAAATATTTCATTATTATTATGTGTATGATTCATTACTTTGAACTTACATCCTAAGGGAATATTCCTCCATTGGGACAAATATTTCATCCATACCTTGATTTTTCATTACATGGAATTGTACTCTACACTATATTTTCTTCGAGCCTATTAATATATGCATCTTACACATTTAGTTCTGACATCAAGGAATATCTCTTTTCCCTCTCATATTTGAGCATATTATTTATGTATTTTCATTTGGGACACACATATAATTTCATATGTCCCTATTTATTATAAATATTATGCATTATGTGACATTTTTAGATATGCATCTATTATTACCTTCGAGGAAATCATACCCATGCATTTTCCATGAGCCTTATTATTCTTTTCTTAACTACATGAGGATTCACCACATTTGTGACTCATTATATTAAATAAATTGGCCTATATTCTATGCATACATATTAATATCATCACATTGTAGATGTATAAATTTATAAATACATGGTTATATCTCAAGACATATCAATATTGAGCCTATGACTAGGACCTTTCCATTGGGGCATGATAATTTAATGTTAATCATTATTTATTCATTTGTTATATCTTATATTCATGAGGATATTTAATCACATTAAATTATCCATATCATGGAGCATTATTATTTAATTTAATGGGATTATATCCACACATATTTTGTGTGCTCATTGATGACACATATCTCTATCTTTTCATTCAAGGGCATCGAACCCACATACCCCTCTATGGTTTGAACATATACTTTTAATATGGGGTCACAGTACCCATGAAATTTATCAATGATATTTATTTATACATATATTATATGTAGCCTCTCACAACCTTGTGCCTAGATATCTCACATTGCTTATATATTAAGACATGGCATTATCCTAAATATATCTAGTCACATGATTAGTTTTAAATATGATACATCTATTTTTATACTTTTTTGTCTTAAAAAATATAATTACATAGGGGAATAAATTCATTCCCCAACACTTGGATACATTGTTAATTTTTTTCTCATGCTATCACATCCTCATATGAGGGTGCACACCCTATTGAGATTTACATGATGGTATCTATTGTGTGTGGTTTCACATGGACATATTATCTTTAAATCTCTCATAATATTCAAAGCGATGAAAATGGGTTACCTTCACTATTGATTATCATACTTTATAGAGTTATATATTATTACTAAGCATACATGGTGATATTTTATGATGACTACACATTATTTTATATGGTTTTTTCCAAATATTTTACCAAGCTTTGACTATATTTTATATTGACACATTGTGAATTTAAATCTTTGTTTTGAGATAAGTGATTGTAGGTACATATTTTAAAATAGCTCACTTAAAAAGGGTGAATGTTTTCAAAAAAATAAAATATTTCTCAAAATTGAACAAAATTAAGAAAATTATTTTCAAGCATAGAGAAAAAGATGTTTCAATATTGAATGTATTGAGTGAAATTTATTAAAATTAAGTTTCTATGAATGGATATGAATGAATATAAATAATGTATTTTCTTCTCTAGTAAATAATTAAAAAATATTCATCATAACTTACTCTAAATGTTCTAATCAAAATGACCTTTAAAAGGTCATTTTTATACTAGTTATAAAACTTGGTTCACATACAAGTAGGCATACTTATTCTCATGCTCATTTATTTTTATTTTTAATTTTCCATGGCATGTTATGGACTTTATTTTCTTGAATGTTATTTCAAGAATATTACATTTTTTTGAGATATCTCAATCATTGGTTGGCATTGTGATATCCATTTGCTTCATCCTTCCATTTTAATTTATTCTAGATCAATTATTTAAATAAGATAAAATAGAAGATAATTTATATTGTATATGATTTATATAAATCAAGAAAGATGAATTCTAGAAGTATATGTTAAATTAAACTTTAATATTTATGTAAATTAATAAGAGGGTTAAGTTACCTATCTTATTATTATTTATAGGTGTAAAATCATGTTGGAACTACGTTTAGTGTCATTTAGCTCTAGAAAACAATTTTATGAACTTGCTTAGATGAATACATAAATAGTTGGATGGATGAGTAAAATAAAGGTGTTTTAATCTTGATATAAAATTAAAAATGACCTTTGCACATTTTTTTCATCATAAATCACTATGCCAAGTTGTAAATAGTTGTTTTGTGGAATATTAGAAGCTCATTGTGTGTGCAAGTCTAAAAAACCTATTTCCATTACTTCAAAACTCTAGATCCACTTTTGAAACTAGGTTTAGGCCTATAAAAGGGGGGAAAATATGGGTTGATCTAACCTAAATCATCCCTTTATAAGTGTCTAAGTGTTTTTTAAATTTACAATACTCCAAAGAGGGATAATAACACATGTAGTTCTCCTAATTAGGTGTATGTGTGCAATATTCCTTATTTAATATGGATGAAAAAAGTAATCTACCTTTCAAATCTTGAATATTTAAAACTTTACTTGGCTTAGTTACTTAAAAATAGTACATGGGATACTCCTTATGAATGATTTTTGTTTTAGGATATTTAGGGTAGTTCTTCTCAATGTGCAAGTGATAGATAAATGATTTATTGGTCCTTATTTTATGAGTGGTAGTTATGGAATAAGATTAAAATTATATATATAAATAGATGCATCTTTGGGTAAATTATCATGACACTGATATGGAACATATGGGAAAACATAAAAAAGATCATTTCTAGGTGCATAGATAATTCTAACACAAGTGGATGACTTCAAAAATATGAAGCCATTTGACTATAAATAGAGATGTATAGAAAGACAATAAGAATGATCTAATGATATGTAAATACTATGATTAAGATAATAAGTAGGTTAGGCTTAGATTATGTAATTCTTATAGGTGACTGATATAAAATTAAGAAGTTTGGGCCCATATAAGGAAAATAGATAGGAAAGAAAGGTGTCCAAGAGCCATATGTGTATTCAAAAGTCATGTATGATTCAAATGGGTCAATAATGAAAATTTCAAGTGTGTATTAAAATATTTATGTGTCTACACATGCCTCCTTTTAGTATAATATTTAAAGTTGATTTAGGAGCATCAACAACAAGATATAAATTTGTACATATGAGTCAAATAAGTCGCTTTATGAAGGACAAGAACCTATGTCATGCTTCAAAATGAATTTTAAAGGTATTAAAAGGTCCTATATATCATATAGAGTATTTTTTAGATACATTAATAATGATAATGAACTTAAATCATCAAAATTTAAATTCCTAGGTTATTTATAAGGTTTTCCTACCAAAAAACATATTTAAATAGTCATGTTAAGGTCTATAAGTGATTGTGGCTAGTTTCAAAGGGTATAAACCCTTGGAGAAAGATCTTAAATGTTTGTAACTAAGTAATAAACACCTTTTTGTCTTTATGTAAGTAAAAAAATATGATAATTATCAAGAAGGTGATCCCTACATTGGAGGAAGGCAAAGTTAGTATTTGTTGTGATAAGGAATAAGTGGTTGAGATAATTAAGGTCTTCTTATCTATTCTCAATTTATGATTAAACTTTGGAGAAGATTAAAACCAATAAATATAAGCTTATAAAATCCATTCTCACATAGAAGGTGAGAGAATATAAGAAGTTGTGGTGCAATGCCAAAAATTTCACCTCAAGAAACTCAAATAAAACCCTTAAAATGATACCAGTTATTTTTATGTGTAACACTATTTGTTCACAATTGAATGATCCAATGAATAACCCATCCACATACATGAACACTAATATTTCATACATATTATAACTCATTCATACTTAAAAATAAACCTTAAAGGGATGCACTCATAATTAATGTACTTCACCTATTACATTGTTACTCATATTAAGGTTTTGTTTGAGTTTATTGGGGTGAAATTTTGGGCATTAAATCTAGTTTTTAATCATTTGACAAAGATTAAAAACCTATGCACACAATCTGAACACACCAAAAGAAATGCAACATAAAACCAAGAAGGTTCTAGGTGGTTGCATCTAAATATAGTTACTATTCAATATTAGACACTTGCATCCAACATAGACACAAGCATCCATGAAATGTATGAATCTAATAAAATCATCTAGGCCATATAGTGAAAAATTATAGAATATGATGATTGTTACAAAATCTTGACTTAGTCCATTTCCATCATGTTTTAGCCCAGATTTGTATATGCATAGTAAACCAACTAAGTACTCTTGTATTTAATTTATTAAAATATAAATAAATAGTTGTACTTTATATTTTTTGGCATATCTCTATGTTTAAATATATAATAGTATTTATCTAAGTTTGAAAATTAATTGGCCTCCTGTAGATTTATTTATCACCATTGTGCTTATTAATTTCTATATTTTTAACCCTAAATGATCTCACACATAAATTTTTGGGTTAAATAATTGTGTCCTTATCATTTATAATAGTCACTTTTTGATTTAAACCCTCATTTATAGTTTGGTCCATATTTTTAAGATGAATAGTGTGAAGTTTTCCTATTTTAGATTTCTGTAAATACAAACTTAAGTCAACTATTGTATACCACTTAGCAATTTTAACATATAGGCACACTTACACTATTACACATTGAATAAAGTATTATTATTATTATTATTATTATTATTATTATTATTATTATTATTATTATTATTATTATTATTATTATTATTATTATTATTATTATTATTATTAATTTTTATTCTAATAATTTTTATTAGTCCTTAACCAATTCAAGAGCCTATTTTATCCAATCCAAAGTAAAGCATGATCAAGTATTCATGTCATCTCTAGATGCATTCATATAATCAAAGGATACAAATTGTATAAATAATTCTAAGTGGGAGAAATATGTAGGATTAATTTACCTATTTTGAGTATTTGATACATAAGTAACATTTAGTCATCATGGGGATGATTGGGTTCAACTCAACCTATTACACACCCCCATTTTTTAGTTGTAGGTTTTCACCAATTGCAATCCCTATATTAGGATTTGAACTTTGAATAATTATTTTACATATTTTTTATGCACATATGAATGTCAAATATTTACACACAATCAAGATTTAAGTTGTCATAATTTATCATAATATGAGTTCCTTTATTTTTAATAAAGAAAAAGATCAATCAACTTAGGACTATAGTGCTAGTCGATCTTGTCCTAGTTTGGATGATATTTTTAATTACTAGTTTTAATCTCTATGCATTTATATAATCAATCCATGTTAGTAATTTTTAACCATATGCAGTTCCACAAAGTGATATCTCATAAAATAAACAACTAGGTATTTCATTTTAATCATATTTAGTCTTTTTTCATTCGATTGTACTTTTTCAAATTAATTTTTTTATTCAATTCTAATTGTAAAATTTTTATTTACTATTGTCTACTATATTATATTAAATTTATCTAAATTGGGTTTAATCACCATATTAATTCAAAATTTTGATAAAACATATGGTGAATTGATATATTGTTTGAGCATTGCCAAACCTTAAGTTTCCTTTAATATTCCAACCTTATTTTTAGGATTTCATAATTTCACCTTAGGGTTTCAAATATAATATCTAATTTCCCCTTATCCTATTTACAAATTAGAAGTTTAATTTTTTTTACCTAGGGTTCCACCCACATTTTATTATTAGGGTTTCCTTTCCTAGTCTTGTGACTTATCCTCCCATTTTTTAGTTCATATGTGATCCATAAGGACTCTATTTTTTAGACCATTTAAGGCAAAGGATATTTTTATTGAGACGATAAAAACCATATTTTCATTTTCCAAAATTTAGAATTTGATATTTTCAGTAATTTTGGGTGAGGGGACAAATCATGTACTTATTTTCAAATTAATTTCTCTTTTTCTACCGACTAATTTTGTTTTAAAAATTTTAATGAATTTCAAAATTTCTTATTGATATATTATTGTATTCATTTATTTATTATGTACATAATATAATGGATATATGGGTTATTATTGACATATACTTTCTAATTCAAGTAATGATTATTATAATTACATGGTATCAGTTATAAATATTTAATATTTTTCATAACATGCAATAATTTTGGGAAAACTAATGTACAATAAAATCAATTTTGTAATTAATCATATTAAATCTTATATGTCAATGGAATTCAAAGTAACTTCTACCATCCCTCAATATTATGGTATCTAATTTCCCTCTAACCAGGTCTATGTTGTCACTATCCCAACATGTAAATTAACCCATTCTATAGTGATAAATTAGGGTAACTAGCATGTCCTTCTTTAACCCCTTCACCTTTACACATCCTGTTAATGAATTTTGTATGCATATTCAATCAGAAGTAACTAAGTCTTATGATTTTGATGCCTTTAAATATCAAATATTCATTATGAGAAGGTTCATAGAAGATTTAAAAATCTAGAATTAATATTTGAATTCAAGGATTGTATCACTTGAAATTAAGATAACATACACAAAGAATCTAGAGCATGCTAGTGTTAAGCATGTATCTGTATCTCCATATAGCTATTTTATGTCTCAAAATATATCATCTAAAATATGGGTTATAAATTCATATAAAATGTGAAATTTGGTTAATTGAGTATGGCTAAAGACACCTAATCCATAGGTTCTCCTACTTTCTTTCACAACCCTTTTAGGCTTTTCTTTCATTGATTCCCAATCATCTATAGGTTTTCATACTTAACCCTTACAGACCCAGATAGCTCTTTCAAGCCTAGCTCCACATCCCTAGGTCTCATTCCCTCTAGATAATAGTGCCCAACTTGGATAGGAGCATTGAAACCTAGGGTGTCCTATTTCTAGTGCTATTGTCCAAATGCAAAGTTGGCTCAAATGATCATATTCTCCTAGATCCTTATCCTAATTCATGTTAGCCTAATGTGAATTAATTTAATCCATGATTATTAAATCCCCTAAAAAAATCCATTAAAATTATATTTATAAGGGTTGGCACTCATTTACAATAGAGAATCAAGAATACAATCAAGTACATTCAAGAACTCTTCCCTATTCTTTGCACATAGCCATCCAACAGTATTTCAAGCTTATTCAAACCTTTACTTCAGTCCCTAGTCATTCCAAGTACACCTAGTTTTGCATATAGTTAAATTTTCATACACAATTGCACCAAGAACTTAAATGGGAAAACTAAATTATCTTGATTCCTCCTTGGAATATTAGTATGTAAGCAGTGTGCCCACACACAGCGTGTGAAGTGCATCTAGCGTATCCTTTACATACTAACCCCTTCTCTCTCTTTTGCAAATTTCCACTCAAGTTCAATAAGAAAGAGATCTTAGGGATTTGAAGATTAAAATAGATGCACAATGATCTTCATAGACTTTTGAGCTTTGATATTTCACTGATAGGGTAACACAGACCTACCAAGTAAAACCTAGAAAGCTCAGATCACCTAGATAATAGTGCCCAAAAAAGATTATAACACTAAATATTAGGGTGTCCCACTTTCAATTCTCCTATCCAATCTAGAAATGAACTCCAATATCATATTTTTTATAGTCTCCCAAGATTGCACAAAAATTTCTAGACTTTACAACATCTATCTCAATCAATTTCTAGCTAAGTTTGATTTTCTCTTTATTATTACTAATTTTAGAAAAGGTAAAAATACAAAACTATTTATATGAGTTAGTAGCCTAATTATTTCACATTATTTAATAATTTACCCTACTCAAAACTATTTATTTAATTAGGAATAAAACTCCATTATTCTTAAAAATAATAAAACAATTGGTGAACTTGACTTACTTCAAATTTTTGTACAAAAACCCTAGGGTAAATTATTTCTAATTTTTTTCCATAATTTAGTGATTTTTCATATATTTAAAAATCATTAATCTATAAATTAATTTCAAAATTATCATATAACTTGTTAAAACCCTAGTTTGCACATACTAAGTACTTTTTGCATACAAACACATTCCAAACACTAGGAAAAATATATTTCTAATTTTAGAAATATTTTTTTATTTTTATTAAAAAAATTTAAGAAAAATTATACAATTTTTTTATAAATTCATATCAAATTTTTAAAATTATCATACTAATTTCAAAAAAATCATTCAAACACCCTAGTTGCATGTACTAGCTCCTATTTTGCTTTTTGCGGTATCACCTTACATCCATAATTAAATTGCAAAAATGTTGTTCATTTATTTACTGACTTTTCTTACATTTATTGAAAATAATAAGGAAACCATAATGGGCCCTATCATGTACATGAATAATGAATTTTATCATATGTTAGTACAAAGCTTCATCCTTTGCATTTCATGTTTGTGTTTCATTATATGGGATGATATTACAAAATATGCACAAGATTTAAAAATTCTTTTTTCGTATTCTCTTTTGCTCATATGGAATGATTACCAACTTCATTTTTTTAAATGCATTAAAAATGTTATGTTGCATGTCGATAATTTATATGCCTTTATGCAAAAATTCATGATCTCTATCCTTTACTTTATATCACTCATATGGAAAAATTCTCAAGCTTATCATGATAAACATGTTATAAATGTTATGATTCATGTCAAAATTTTCTATGCATTCATGTAAAAATACATACTCTTTATCCCTTTTTTTCTATCTCTCAAGTGGAATGTTCTTTATAATCATATTTATATACAACTTATAACTCCACTTACATGCATTTTATCCCATATAAATGGTTTATACCTATATGTATATGCCTCCTTGGCTACTCTTGTTTCAATGTCATATTCCATGCAGAGGAAAGAAATCCTTTCTCCTCCTCTCCGTCAAGAGGGTGATAACTGCTTTCCCTCTAACCAGGTCCATGCTATCACCCCTCCAAAAAGTGAGGTAGCCTATACTATTTTTCCTAATGCATAAATTCAGCCTATAGTGATCTAGGTAACACTTCAGGTGACAAATTTGGGTGATGGTTCTAACCTAATTGGTGGTAGAACTTTTGGAAGCCATAACATTTGAACCATATCTCTGATTGACTCCCCATTAGAAAGATAAGAATGAGGATAATGTGATGAGATGGCATGAGCTATTATTGGTGGTTTTTGATCCTCAAAAACATAATGGAAGTGCCCAAAATTCAATTTTAATAGTGCAGTCTAAAAATAAAAAAGTTTCTAAAAGTAGTAATTTCTCAAATTCTATGTTGTTGTAAATCATTGAAGTCAAACCAATTCATCTCCCTTGAGATTGGTGACCTTTCATATCCTCACCCTACCTTCAAAATAGGTATAAATAAAAATGTATCCTGAGAATGAGATCAACCATCTCTTCCCAAAGATAGGCATATATTTGTATCTACAATTTGTGAGCAAAAAAACATCTCTTCTCAGAGATAACATTATTATTTGTTTGTTCTTGAAGTATTTTTCAACCAAATCTTTTGAGTTTTGGATCACATAGCTTCTTCAAACCATCTTTAGCATATGTGCTTACATGTTCAATCGAAAGCAACTAGGGTTTACACTTATAAGACTCTGAGGGATCAAATCACCAATATGAGCAAGTTACTTTTAGATTTAAACATGAAGAATCAGCTATTGCACGAAAATATCATAACATTGGAAAATCATATCATAGTGTAAAATTCTCAAAGGCACCCTAGTGTCAATCATGTATATGCACCTTCCCCTAGTCAATTGGTTGCAATCAATGTTATATATCAAAAAAATAAATCATAAAAAAGTAAATCTAAAACTAGTGATTCAAAAAACATTCAAAGATCAAACAAGATTCCAAGGGAGGTACTAAGGGAAGCGGTTAAATCTAAGTTGATCAAACTACCTTCTCTACATCTAGTGAGAAGATCTAGATATTATTGTGTATATTATAGAATGCATGGGCATCATACAGATTTATGTTTGGTATTAAAACAACATATATAATAGATAATTGGTAAATTAGTCAAGTAATCCATAGTGACACAAGAACACATTCACAAAGGGTCAAATTAAAAAATAGTAAAAAAGTTGTTACCAAAGCATAACTTAGAATAACAAAAGGATCAAAAAGTAAAATTAGAGTAAGGAACAGTACCATTGACATAGGTAAAGCATGAGAAAGATGAAAATATACCTCTCTAAATTGAGGCTCAACTTTCAAAGTAGTATGGGTTTGGTCAAAAATATCTACAATAGTTAGATTATTAAGGTTAAGGGTTGGGAAATCAAGCTCAAGGCATCACTACCCCTATTCTCATAGTTGATAATGTTTGCCACCAAAGTTTGGAATTTATTGAGCATCCTAATTTAAATCATTCATAGACACAATTTATAAAAATAAAAGATCTAGATACAATAAAAGTCAACACTAGCATTCCATTGGTTCAAAATCAAGATGATAATGATGAGTGGAAAAACATAGGTTAATTTGATTTATAAGAGATTGACAATGAATCCAGATATTCAAAATCATATTCATAACCATTCCCTCATGCTTCACAATCATGCATGATTCATTTGTTTGATACATGACACCATGATAGGGAGTCTCTTATGAGAATCGTCAGTTAGTATTATGTCCTCTCAATATTACCTATACATAGTTTCTTACGTTTGATTGTACATAATTTCTTTTGTATTGATTATAGATAGTTTAAATATATTTAAAATACAAAAACATTTTGATTGTATGCATCATCTATGATTTACATTTTTACTACTATGCTAGGACTTACATTTGTTGTTTCATGATATTGTATGTTGATTTATCTATATTACCATGCTTCACTTGATCTTCTTTGAGTGTGTGTAGTGATATCCAACTCTTTGATTTCTCGATTCTACCCATTGAGGGGAATCCTAATTTTATAATCAAGACACACATTGACATACATATTCCCATTAGGGGCATCTTCTATATGACTACATCATCCAAGTTATGTCATTATTATACCACACACTCTAGGTATCATGTTGATATATATTACTTAATATATTATAGAAATTACCACATCGACACTCACTAGAATCTTACACTTGTGTACTTTTGAGAATATACCTAGTTTTTTACTAAAGATGTCTTACATAATTTTACTCTTGCTTTGATTAGTTAGATGTGATTACACCTTTCTAGTTTTTACATGCTTTCCTTTATTACTTTATGTAGCTAGATTTGATTGCATTTATAGTTCCAATTTTGTTTATTATGTGCCTTAGGGAATTTACTAATGTCATTTGCTTCTATTTATGTGTGTCTACCTTTGGACATTTACCAATGTCCCTTGATTTTACTCTTATGTGTGTTTGTCACCCTCATGCCAATCTTTGTTTGTTTCAAATTGTATGTGTATGTGGCATTTGAACATGCCTGGTATGGTTGCTTTCTAGTTTGAGTGACATGTGCCCATGTCCCTTGTTTGTTTGGCCCCTTGGCCAACCTTATATGCTTCTTACTTCTTACTTATTACTCTTGTGCTTATTTTCTTGATTTTTTTTTATTATTGCAATGCCATAATCCATATCATGCATTTTCCTTGCTTTCTTGGATGCCATGATGGACATCATGCTCCATCCCTCCTTGACAACTATCAACTAACATCTAACATTTATAGTTCTAGTTTAGTATATTTCACATGATTTTACATTATTATATCTATCTAAGCATACCCTTATCGATCTAACAATCTCTCAATACAAATATCATTGCTATATCATGTATATATACAACATAACACACTTGTAGGACTACTTTCTTTTGAGAGTAGTCATTACAGTTTCAGGCATTCCTACCCTGAAAAGAGAGGGCAAAAAATAGGGGTTTTGTCATAGAGACCAAAGCTCCTAGCAGTCAAAACAACAACATTCAAATCACCCAGTTCATAATATAGAGGTCAAACTAGTCAAAATAGAATAGAAAATTAGTGACAATTCTAGATCAACGACCATTTTTAGCACATGATAACAACATCAAAAATATACAACAATGTAAAACATAAGGGTGTCATCATTTTTTTTCTCTTATCTAGGTAGAAAAACACCTAGGTTTTCTATTAATAGGCAAAAATCTTAGCTCAGCTACAATTTTTGCACATCTAGATCAGTTAAAATCAATAGTTTTAATATAGTTTTCTAAAGGAATCTAGATATAAGGGGGTATCATGCACAACATGATGTCTCTCACTTCTAGTGTTAGATTAAGAAGTTGACATAGCTTCTAGATCAAAATCCATGTTTTAGACACTAGTGATTGGGGGAAATGTGCATGGAACATTGGTATTCTTTTGTTTCTGAGTTTAATTTATTACCTAGGCATTCTTAGCAGTTGCATGCCTTACTCCATCTATAGGTGGTTGTCATCGTTTTTAAGTTGAAATTTCATACAAGTTTAATTTCTTGAGTGCTTGAGTTTTTGAGTTGGATTTACATAATCCTAGTGCATCAATTTTAGAGTGGCTTTCATACAAGACTAATTTCCATCTTTCAGAATGGCCAAGAGTGGCCTAATTTCTAGCATACATTCAACTATCCACACCAAATTTTAAAATTTTCAAAACATCCATGGGATTCATGATCCATATTATATGACATCTATTCTATACTGGTATAACTTCATAGGTTAACTTCAAAGGACAATAATAGAGCCAAAGGGCCATCTTTTGTATTTTTGAGCCACATATTCAGAGGGATTGAACATAACCCAAACATTGACTGACACATGCATGATTCATTAGCTTCACTTAGTAGGCAATGATGGAGACAAAGGTCTAACCTTTGTATTCTTGAGCCACTTTATAAATAATTGAGCACTCAATTCTATTTATGATATAAATTTAGGTACAACATCATCCAACACAATCTAACATTACTCAGCCTTACTCAAGATTGTAACAGGTTTTTTGTTGGTTCACATACCCAATGAAGTGTATTAATTCATTTCTCTTAATTTTTATTTTACTCAGCTTTTATATGATCTTGTTTTATATCTCATATAATAAGACCTGATCTACTCTTTGTTTCATTTCATATATTCGCACTTACACAATGTGCTCTCTATGCACTATCTAACATTACTCAACATCACATAAGTTTCATGGGCTTCATATTTGCATGTAAGTTTAGTTATGCTTTCTATTTTTTCTTTATCTTAGTATTTCAATGTGATATATCACTATAATAAAGGGGTAAAATGTAGTCATATAAAATTTAAAATTTTCTTACTTGAGTATGGATAAAGACACCTAATCCATTGGTTTTCTTATTTGCTTGCACAACCCTTTTAGGATTTTCATTAATTGATTTCTAGTCATCCACAGCTTTCTAGACTTGACCCTTATAGACCTTGCAACTATTTTAGGCCTAGATCCATCCCCCTAGGTCTCATTCCCTTTAGACAATAGTGCCTAACTTGAACAAGAGCACTAAAACCTAGGGTTTCCTATTTTTAACACTATTGTCCAAGTGCAAAGTTAGCTCAAATGATCATATTCTCCCAGATCCGTATTCTAATTCATGTCATCCTAATACAAATTCATTTAATCCATGATCACTAAATCCCCTATAAAATTCCATTCAAAGTCCATTTATAAGGGTTGGCACTCATTTACAAGAGATAATCAAGAATAAAAGTAAGTACATTTAAGCACTCTTCCCTATTCTTTGCATATAGCCATCTAATATTATTTCAAGCTTATTCAAACCAATACTTTAGTCCCTAATCATTCCAAGTACACCCAATTTCACATCTAGTTTCATTTTCATACATAATTTCACCAAGCACTTCAATGAGAGAACTGCATTGGCTTGATCCCTTCTTAGAGTATTGGTATGTAAGTAGTGTGCCCACACGTGGGGTGTGAAGTGCATCCAACATATCATTTACACACCAACCCCTTCTCTCTCTTTCCCAAGTTTTCATTCAAGCTTAAGCAAAAATAAATCCTAAGGCTTTGAATATTAAAATAGATGCACAATGAGCTTCATAGATTTTTGGGCTCTGATATTTCACTGATAGGGTAACACAAAACTACCAAGAAGAACCCAAAAAACTCAAATCACTTGGATAATAGTGCCATAAAAGGACTATAGCACTAAACAATAGGGTGTCCCACTTTTGACACTCCTATCCAATCTCAAAATGAACTCCAAGATCTTATTTGTGATAGTCTCCCATGCTTGCACAAAAAATTCTAGACCTTGCAAATCTGTCTCATTCAATTTCTAGCTAAGTTTGATTTTATCTTTATTATTAATATTTTTAGAAAAGATAAAAATAAAATCTATTTATATGAATCAGTAGCCTAATTATTGTACATTATTTATTAATTTACCCTACTCAGACCTATTTATCTAATTAGGAATAAAACTTTATTATTTTGAAAAACAAAAAAACAGGTTCAAAATAAACATACATATACAAATAGTGATTCAAAAATTATAAAAAAGGATAATAAGAGTTCAATCAAGATTCTAAGATAAATTATTAGAAGCAAGTTGATAATATTACCTCCTATGCATCCTCTTATAAAATTAAAATATTATTATGCATATCATAGAATTCATGGGTATCATATAAATAGTTTTTAGGATTTGAAAAAAAAATAAAAAAAGTGTCATTGATAGTGGGGATAATATAATAGTTAAATCAATCAATACACACACTCACACTATGATTGAATCTCCTAAGGCATAATTATAAGTAGAAAAAATGGAATACTTAGAGCAAGAAAGGTTTAAAAATTATAAATTAGAGAAAGGAAGGTTGCAAAGGGAAAAAATTGAAAAAGAGAAGTTACTCAAAGAAATTTCACTAAAAGAGAAGTTGTAAAAATAAACTCAAGGTAAGAAATAAATCACCTTTGTGAAAAGGTTACTTAGGATGGAATTTTAACAAGAATATGTTCCTAAAAATGATAATGGTACATATGTGGTTTGTAAGGATTCAAACATCATATCTAATTCATGTATAGAAGAACAAGATAAGGAAAAAGTTATGGTCACATCTTCATGTCAAGAATTCAAAGAAGAAACTACTTCCCTTATTATTATTCAAGTAGAGACACTTGATTCTTCTATAGTCTAGAATGAGATGCAAGATTTTGACATTGATGAACATACTCAAGAGAGAAAAAAATCCAATAAGATAATTCTAATATATGGCGTATTTGGTTTTTCGTGTGTGTGTGTGTGTGTGTGTGTGTGTGTGTGTGTGTGTGTGTGTGTGTGTGTGTGTGTGTGTGTTCAAAAGATTATCAGAGTAACATATCACAATTTAAAGATAAACCTAAGAAATAAGTTTTCTCCCAAGATAATGACTACATGGATGATTATGATTATGATAATTTTGAGGATTGGTGCCATAGTGATGAATAAAAAATGATTCAAATTAATATTTTTTCAATCAATGATAAAGTGAATGTTCTATAGATCATATGCATGAGCAATAATATACCTCTACTTGCTCATAATAAGGGGTCATTTCTTTAATCAATAAAAGATCTATATACCAACATCCAACCTCAATTGGTTACATGACACAAAATTCATTTACTCACAAGGATCAATATTATTCACTTATTAATTATAAAGGGATGTATTAATTCCTTAGATTAGTTTACCATACTTAACCTACTCTACAAAGATTCTTGATTATTTTATCATGTTATTATTCCATTTATTACAAATTCAATTGATTTGATCAAATTCCTCTAGCCATTTTATCTTAGTGACTTTTTTTTATCTCTTGGCTCTTCTTGTACATTTTAAAATCTAAACAATCCAAAATAGTGTACTATGTTTCCATTTACCTTACTATTTTCACAGTCTAAACTAAGAAAATTACATTTTATGACAAGGATATTATTGACATGTATGGGATAAAACTGACTAATAGTAGTGTCTTGAGTTGATCAATCATGTCCCCCTTTTTTCCACAGTCAAATTATAAATGAAGCACACATAGCCTTTATAAATCTAATTTCTCAATATTTCACTTAGTTTCATCATAAAAAAAAGTACTTATTCATTATAAAACTTTATTTTTTCATGTGTTAAATTGCTCATACATGCCTATTACATATGATCACAAGTGTACTTTTGATGAGATGAGTATGTTCAATCATTCCTCCATGTTTTATCAATAATCAAGATTATGAAATAAATATAATCTTATTTAGATAAATTAATACACAAATCATAATGTATAAAATATGAAATAAATCATACAAAATGATATATATCTTGATTTTTTTAAAAATATGTTAAAAGGGAAATTTTCAAATAGGCATAACTTAATTGGATTGAGTATGTAGGACTATTACTGTGATAATGAAATTTAATGTATGTATGTTTGATGTCCTTGTGAATCAAGAATAGGGATTCACATCCACTTCAGACAAGGCCACACTATTTGAGAAGGCTATCTTATATTGGTGTTCAATATGGTGTTTCCCTCTATATGAGATTTGATAGGTGTGCCTTTGTCTCTAGGTCTTGTGTGACTATGTAGGAGTTTTCAATATATTATAGAAGCTTCTATTTAACTTATTCACTTGAAAACCTATTTAAATAGAGCATGAATAATAAATGGAATGGGTTAGTGGATGAATTTTTTCTTAACCTTAACACCCCTTGTTTTGAGTGTTTCCTACATATCAATGCTCTAAATAGAGATCAAACTTCTCAAAGTTATCCCATGATATGGAGGTGTGTTTGAAAATTTGGTGTAAAGATTTATTTTGGTGCAATATTGGTGTAATTAATGGCTTCAATAATGTATTATGACCTTGGAAGTGTATTTAAACTTAGTTTATGACTAATTGGACTGTGTGACTAAAATCAATAAGAATATATGATTTCCTCTTAATGTGTAGTTATATATTAAAGTGATTTTCAATCATGGGAGCCTCTTTCCATCTAGTGAAAAAAAAATACAAAATATACCTTTATAGTTGTACTTTGGAAAATACCTTAGATGGAGCTTGTGAAACATTTGGGGGGACCTCTTAGGTGAATTTTAATTAGAGTAATAGCTGTTGTTTGGTGGGAGGACATGGCTAGTAGATCAAGACACTACTAGTGAGTGAGATAGTGTTCAAGGAGTGAGCTTATATGAGGAGCAAATATAACTAAAATACAAGTGTGGATTAATTTAATGGTGATTTTAGGCTACTTTTAATAAATAATAGTAAGATCATGTATCAAAATTACTTAAGGATAAGGGTCATCCATATAGAAGGTAAAGGAATGGTGATTTGGAACCATGGAATTTGACATGTTCTAAGTGTGTACAGGAGGATTCCCACAAGTGAATTATTTTAGAAATAAATTTTAATTTATGTGTCTCCATTTCCCCCTTTTTATTCTATTAATGCAAAAAGGTGAAATTATTAGAGTAAAAGGAAAAGAGTTATACTTGAACCTAACTATGAAGAAGAACCTTAAGTGTAAGCCACATGATGAACTATGCTTCATGTGAACCTATAATGAAACATTTATAAATAAATCCTTACTTGATATAAATATGAAATTAAAATACAATAAATTTATAAATCAAATAATAAATAATTAATACACATGTTTGAGTACATATACTATTATGTTTTTCTGACAAAACATTGGTGACTGTAGGGGTAGGACCTTTGGAGATTTCTTTGTTGAAGCACTCAGGTTGGACTGTACATTCCCCAATACTTACTAAAAGAGAGTGTGCTTAATAAATCAAGGTGTTAGTGAATCCATCACAACATAAACAAGGTATTAGAGTGACCTAAAATCCCTATATGAATTACACTTGTGAAACATATTCAATACAAAACTAGATATAGATAAATATTACATATGCAGAGTATAAATCAACTAATGTAAATGAACTATATATGGCATGCAATGGTCATATTTTTTATAATTTTATAAAAAATATATATATTTCTAAAAATATGAAACATAATAATCTAAAAATCAAATAGTGCATCCAAGGGAAGTAAACAATTGATTTATAGATCTTACGAAATATTATCAACTTCCAGATAGTAAATCTTGTCAAATTCCCATAGATTATCATCATTGTTATCATCATACCACTTATGCTCTATGAATGTAGCCCATTTTTTACATTTTTCTTATTGTGTGCATGAATATATCATGTTTCTCTATTTTCTAATAATCCCCATGTGTGGTTTTTGGATAAATCAAATTTGATCCTTTCTTAATAATATATATATAAATTCATATATGCGGTGCATAAATTTTCAAATAGTAAAAAAAGAAGATTTAAATTTTGGGTTAAAAGGAAAGTCTTGGATAAGGAAGGTGGGGGCCATAAACTATGTAGAAAATATAGAATAAATAAAAATATTATTTATTAAATAATTCAAAAAACTATTACCATACCTCCATGAATGCTTCCAGACATATATATGGTGGAATGGAAGAATTAGTGGATCTTCCACAGGGTACATGAGGTAAAATCAAGCCATTTAAAGCTCTAAACTATCTTGAAATGGCCAAAATAAGTGCATAGAATAACTATAATTGAATTTAAATGATCTAAATATGATCTTTCTCTACTAATGCTATTGTTATGGCACTCTAAATAAATGAATAAAAAATAAGAAATCTTTTTATTTCTCTTTAGGTTCCTTAGAAGGTTTTATCAGGCTCTAATAATGAAGAATCAACCATTCAAAGAATAAATTAGGCAACATATAATCGAAATTGAATTTTCAATTGATTTTTCCTCTATAAAGGTTGTACAAGTGTGTTTGAAGAAGATCAAGTAAAATTTTAAAGGCTGAATGGAATCTTCTTAAGTTGTTAAATGGAAGATTCTTAAACTTTGAAAATGATTTGAGACTACTTAAATATGCATAAAATGAATTATCAAAGCATTATATCTCCTAAACATGATTGAAAAACTTTAAATTAAGTTTCCTTCCTTTCATAAGTTATACATGTATGCCAATCTGATCAAAATCTAAAAAAATGAATACTTTATTGCTTTCTAATGGCCTAAGCATGGCTTTGTATGCTCTTGAATAGTAGATCCACTAATACAAATTGAGGCATGCCTTTAAAAAAATTTCCTGACTTGTGTGTGTGTGTGTGTGTGTGTGTGTGTGTGTGTGTGTGTGTGTGTGTGTGTTCATATTAATACATCATAGATATTTTCTATGCATCATGTATTAGTACATTCAATTTAACATGGTATCAAAGACTAAGGGAGTGTAATTATTCAAGCAATCCATTGTCAAATGCCATAATCAATTCATATACACTCAATTATATATAATAACATGGTATCAGAGACTGAGGGAGTGTAATTGTTCAAGCAATCCATTGTCAAATGCCATAATCAATTCATATACACTCAATTATATATAATAACATGGTATCAGAGACTGAGGGAGTGTAATTGTTCAAGCAATCCATTGCCAAATGACATAATCAATTCATATACACTCAATTATATATAATATTATATATAATTGAGTGTATATGAATTGATTATGGCATTTGACAATGGATATTATATATAATTGAGTGTATATGAATTGATTATGGCATTTGACAATGGATTGCTTGAACAATTACACTCCCTCAGTCTCTGATACCATGTTAAATTGAATTTAATAATACATGATGCATAGAAAATATCTAGGATGTATTAATAAGTAAAACATATACAAAAATCAATAACACATTACATAGGTAATTAGGTGGGAAAACCTCTAGGAGGTAAAAAAACCCACAAGTGATATTCAGTTGCTTGAAAACATTTACCCAATAAAATGTAAACTTCTCCTTCTCACTTCCTTTCAATAGCCTTCACAAAACCTTTTCAAAATGCTTGAATAAGTTTGAATGTGATAATGTTTCATACCTATTCACCATATTTCATAATAGGGGTAAACCCTTATATTATATTGAAATGTGAATGGAAGTGACCATTGTAACCAAAAAGTCCAACCATCTCAAAAGTCATTTAATAATATTGGTAAGTATTAAACAAATATAATTTTATTATTTATTTACATGAGGTTTTCACCTTATGTTAATTATTATTATTATTATTATTATTATTATTATTATTATTATTATTATTATTATTATTATTATTATTATTATTATTATTATTATTATTATTATTATTATTATTATTATTATTATTATTATTATCCAAAGTAAGTTAAGGGTCAATTAATCCCACTTATACATTAAATGCTCTAACATTCCCTCTTAATGCTAAGTGGTAATAAAATTCATAGTCATCTTAAGAAGGAATTATACTATGTACATAATTGAAGGATTTAAAAATATTCATCATGCAAAACATCACCTTTTGAAACAAAAGGTTTTATAATTCATAAATTAGTCAAAAGTAAGTTAAGGCTAGCATGATCATGAGATTACATCTCAAAATAAGCATATTTTGAGCCTTTTATAACACAAGGATCTCCATTACAAAGTATGCTTTTATATATTGGATAAAAAATTAAAACTTCCACACAAAATTTTATTAAATCACATAACTTCTAGATTAAGTTTACAATGATTTAAAATGAGAAGTATATATAATAAAAATTAACACATTTCCATTATGAAGTGGCATTATCATACACATTCCCCCTCAATGGCAATTCCAAGAGGCCTAACATTACATAAAACTAATAGAACTTGGTAGCACAAAGTGGATTTGTGAAGATATCTACCACTCATTCATATGTAGGAAAAAAATATAGATTAGTATCACTATTAAGTACTTTATTTTATATAAAATGCACATGAACTTAAATATGTTTATTTCATTGGTGTTACACTAGATTTTTCCATAGAGATATACAAATTTATTTATCACAATGAAGGATGGTACTATGAGACATATCCAAGTGAAGTTCTCCCAAAAAAATTCATATTGACAAAGATTTTTTAGCAACTTCCATAGCACTTTTATACTTTGATTCTATAGAAGAGATAAAAATAGTAGGTTTCTTTTTATTTCTCTAAGTGATAACACCTACACCAAACTTAAACACATATCTATAAGTAGATTTATGATATATAGTATCACTGACATGGATAGTATAGTAATAACCATATAAATTAGAATTATTAATGGAAGAATAAAAAAAATCAGAATTAATTATTCCTTTGATATAACAAATAATATGTTTAGTTGATTTACAATGATCCAAATATGGATCTTACATAAATATAGAATCAATACCAATGACATATGAAATATCTGGCCTAGTAATGGTTAGATAAATCAAACTACCAATAATATTGTTGAGGTCAACATACCCCCATTTTTGAAAAATGAGGACCCTTATTTAAATTCTAAATTTTTTTTTTTAGATTAAACACTAAATTTGATCATATTGCATTATTTGGGCATCATGTTTTGCTATAGCTTATATTTGACATATTAGAATTTAATCTTCATTTGACATTATCTAATATTGATAATGTTTAATTTTTATTTCCATGTTGTAGGTTTAATAGAGTTCCATTGGAATGAACATTGTTTAGGTTTTTATGTTTTAAATTCTAACTTAACCCTTTCCAACTAAGCCTTTGATATTTGATCAATTAATTGAATCTATGTCTAAATAGTGTTGAAAAACCTAATCTAAATGTTTAGCCTAAGTTCCTTTTGAAATAGATTCAAATTTATGTAGGATTCATATTTATGTGAGAGAATTTTATTATATTTTAGACCTAGTTTAAATTTTAGCCTAATTCCTAATAGTGTTTATTAATGCATCCAAAACCTTAATCTAGAGTCTTATACTACGTCTCTACATATATCTTGAGTGCTTATGTATTTGGTTTTATATCCACAAGAACTGACTAAATGTGAAGATTCCAAGTGGAAATATTTCAGGAGATTGAAGTAAACATCAATGATCTACATGTTAAGCCAAAGTCAATAATTTAAATGAAATGATCAATGGTACACATTAATATTATAATGGAGATCTAACAATGAGCATGGAAATGAGGTATCAAATATCCTATGAAGGGACATGAGAAGGATAAGTATCACAACTTGACAAGTGATCAAGTAGATCAACAACCCTCATTTGTGCTTGGGTATAAATAAGAGAATCAATGGTCTACATTTAATTTTACCTCTATTATATCCATGGTGTAAATGAAAGTAGACTTTTCAAAAGGCCTAGATTGAACATGGTAGTGGCACATGTCATAATTGTGATGAATTAGATGGAAATCAATGAATAACATTCAAGCTTCTAGATAAAGATCAATGGTGTAGAGTGAGTCAACAACTCAATGGACCCAGATCAAATGTAATGCTACCATGTGGCAAAAAGGTGTTAAGCAATAAATTTTGTTTACAAGGTACACACAAAACCCATAGAGTTGTCAAGTGGCACACTCTTAGAAAATAAAATGGAAGATCAATATCCCATGCTAAATTCAAGGATAGGAGCACTTATTAAGAAATCAATGATGTGAATTGATCAAGTTTCAAGAATACACAAAGTAATAACACATGTTTAAAAGAGACAAATGATCATATTTTAAATAAATGAGCAACATAACATGGAATTACCACATAAATAGAACACATCATATTGGGAGATATTGTGGACCCAAACACATGAAAGGTATAAATGTGCAATCCAAGTGCAATCTAAGCCACCAAATCTCATTATTTAAACTAGCCTATCATAATTAAAGGCCTACATAAACCTTCAAAAATCCCTAAAGTGTATGAATTGTGCTGAATTGTCTCTAGAATCATGGTAATTGAATCAAAATAATTTGGTTATCATCCCCAATTGGATAATTCAATTAGGATCATAGAAATGGTGACCCATAAGCATGTTTCAAAGCAATATGTTGAGTTATATTTGACATCAGACATAGAAGGTCATGTGTTCAAGGACACAAAGTTTGTATCTACTACTTTGAACATAGGGGATAACAACTATTATAAATTATTATGGACAATTGAAAACCAACTAGTGATCACCAAAGAGGAAGCAAATATTATCTCTACAAATAGGCTCTATGATGACATTTTAGAAATATAGATGATTGGACTTCACTACGTAATTATAAAACCAGAGGTACTTCATTGCATTGATGTTCTTGGTCCCATTTTTATTTAATCGAAGATAGACAAGGGTATGTTAATTAATAAACATAATCAAATGAAATTTTCTTACATTTCCCCAATTACCTTTGAGGCTAGGTGAGGATCCAATATTTTAATAAGATGTCTTAGAATTGGCTCAAGCAAAATCAGCTTAGTTACAAGCTGCTATCAAAGGCCTAAAACAGAAGAATAAGAACTTGGAAGAACAATACATCCTATCAGTACTAGGAGATATGGTCAATAATTTTAAGGCCACTATGTATGATATATTCAGCTCTCTAAAATCAATAAGTTCCAAACAAAATATGGTGAGCAAACAAAGTGATATGGTTATGAACCAAATAAATTAATGGCAAACTTCATGCAATAAGGTGAAGAAGCTGATTAATATATTAACAAAGGACCAAATTCCTAAGTTTAAGAAAATTAGCCTAGCCCATTTGAATATGGCTATGGTTATATTGATGGAGAAGATCAAGGGTTTGATCAAATGGTCCAAGATCTTGAAAGACCTTTCTAATGATATCAAACAGTTAGAGAGCAGGATGATGCACATATTGGGAGGCTTGATCAAGGATCCCACCATACTCATCCCTATTAAATTAATAACAAATGAGGAGTTCAAACATAGAGCTATTCATTTCATGCATGAGGTGAATAACCAAAGCCAAGACAAAACAAGGGAAAAAAATAAAAAGATCTTAGACATGATCCTATCTACAAAAGAGAAGATTGGGGAAGCTAGAAGCATTAAGGAGCCCTTGGATAGGGATGAAAAAGACTTGGAAAACTTGGAAACCCAATAATAATAATAATTATTCATGGATCCTATCATCAATTTTAGACTAATTTATAAACAACGTAATAAGGTAATGAAGATGAAGCAACAAAAGTAAAAGACTACAACTGGAGGAGCTACTCAAAGTCAAATTAGTTGACTTAAGCATATTATTTTATAAATAACATGTATATCATTTGAAAAGAGAATATTCCATTTTTTAAAAGCATGTACATCTTTTCAAGTGCATTACTTATAGGTTAGTTCATTTATAAAGTGTTTAAATCTAGAATGTTCTATAAAGACAACTGTGCTTGACATGTGTCCAATTATCATTTGATATGACTGAATGACATACCTCCTTAATCTTATAATAAAGGGGTATTGTCATTTTTAAATAAGGAAGGATTTTTTGAGCAAAAAACTATTTGTAAACTTGGATTAATTAATACAAGCAAGGAATTTTGCAAAGATTGACTAGTATTTGTTTGAGTGATTATTATTATGGATACTTCCTCAACCATCTGGTTTAATATTTAGATTTGAATTATGTCTATGGATTCTTGATGTGCACATATAAATGTAGAGTTTTCAATTTGTGCTTATGCTATATTAATTGAAATATCTTAGATTTAATTTGTTTTCCTTTACTTTTCTTGTAGATGTGCTAATGCAATTTGATCATGGATGTAAACCTTTAAATTGAATCTAGTTTCTTATTTACATTGTTTCACCTTTCCTTAGACATTTGCCTAATATATGGTAGGATATGTGTTTTATATATTTCATGTCATATATTGGTTTGAGTGCATGTTTAGATGAAATTTAAGCTTTGTCATAATGTCTAGATTGAAGATGGGAAATCTCTCTTTTTTTTCCTACCCTTCCTTTTGCTCAATTTTTTGCTCAACTCACTATAAATTAGTTTTCATTATAAATATACATGCTAGAATAGACCTTAGAGATTATATTTTGATCATAATTCATTAGACTTAATTCATATTAATTTCATATTCAAAACCAAGCTTTTAGACCATGGTTGCTCCCAACAACTAGTTATATTACCATTTTGTCAAATAGTTATATTACTTTGCCACTATTCCACTAAAGATCTTAGGAAGATCATAACCAAAAACTCATGAAATGGGTTATTTGAATCTAGAAATGTGAAGTGTTTCTTAAACACTCTGTATACCTTTGTGATAAACTTGCGAACATCAACATGACATGTTTTATTAGTGCTTGAAGGTTGGAATTTAGCTAACACTTTATTAATGTGAAGTGTCTTTGCTAATTTTAGTGAATTTTGTTTAAAGACTAGTTGATTTTTTGCATATTTATGTTTTTCTTAGCTCAAATGTGTAAAGATCATTGATATTCATGATTTAAAACTAGTCTTTAGGATTATTTAGCTAAAGATAGCTATTTTTTGAAGATTTATGATAAATTTTTGTAAAGGTAGCTTAAGCTTTGTAAATTTGACGTATTTGAGGCTAGTGACAACAATTTTGCTCAAATATTAGTTGATTTTTTGCAAAGTTGAGTTTATTTGATCTTGGAAGTGTAAATATCACTCATACTCTTAAGTTTAGACATATATTTGAGATAATTTAGTTAAAGATAGTTGTTCTTTATATAAATTTGTGTAAAATTTTCTTAACATGCAAGTCCAATCATTATTATTTATAAAGATAAGATTTACACATCATATTTTGAATAATATTTAGAGTTAATAAGATATAAATACCAATAATCAAGATTAGTTCATGGTATAAATCAAGGATACCTCTCATTTCATTATAAGTTCATAGGAAAGCAAGAGAAGATAAAGGTAAGTGAAGGGTTTCCAAATCTCAACCTACTTCACCCATTCATGGTTCTCTTGTGTTTAACCCTTATCAAGGTATGGATTGGTTAGGTGGATCTTTCATTAATGTGCCTAGTTAGGTACATGATTTACCTATAAATGCTAAGAAGTATTTTACTTATTTTAGTCCTATAGGTGTAGTTACTCCTAAAGAACATATCAAATCTTTTAAGGCTACTTTAAGATTGTTTAATGTCATTCATGAAGATGATGCATGTAGATTGTTCCTTTTTACATTCAAATATGTTGTATACGATTGGTTTATCAACCTTCCTAAGAATTACATCACTATTGGGAATGATTTTAATAGTATTTTCATTGATCAATTTGGAAATATCATCAGTTCTTGTGTCCTTTATCAATAATTCACTACAATGAAAAGATATTTGAGTAAGACTATTAGAGATTTTAATGCCAAACTATAAAATATGTTTAGAAAAAATATATCTCCCTATAGACTTGATGAATCTTTAGATTTAGAAATCTATAAGTATGCTTTAGATCCCATGACCTCTATTTTACTGAAATGATCTATTAGAGTTATAAATACATTAGCCTTGAATTATGTTGAAGCCATGAAAATAAGTGATCAAATACAACCCTAGGTTCAATTAGAATATGTTATTCCTAATGTTAATCTTAATTTAACTACATTGAACATCATGCCAAATTCTAATCAAAATAAGCCTATTTTAAATCAAACACTAATATTGAATCAATTACCCTTGAGTCATGCTCATCCTAGCCAAAACTTAAGATTCTTGAATAACACTACAAATTGATTTAATCCACAAGATCAAAGAGTTATGGTGACAAAAACTAATAATATCACTAAATTTCACAACTAAAAGGCACCTAAAAGTGAAGATGACTCCATACTCAAAATGGTTCAAAAACTATGCACTAATTTTCTTCAATTATAAAAACAAGTAGGAAACACTGGGGAAACTCTAATAGAAATTATTATTACTAGAGGTTAAACATACATAAAAATAGGTTTCATAGTATCAATAATAACAAAAATAAAAAAAAGAGTCATCTATCAATAAGAACAATCCTGAAATAAATATTTGTGATGTAGCTTTAACTGAATATTACAAGGTTCATAACACTTCAAAGCATGATGAATTGGATTGTATAGCTATAATGCTTTTTAATTATTTAAATATTAATTAGATATATATGAAGGTGTACCTAACAAGGATAATACTTTAATTACATCTAGTTCTTCAAAGTAATCTAAATCTACTGACATAACTCTGATGGTGGAGACTTTTGATTTCCCATTCCAAGAGGAGTATGATCCTGAGGATACTTCAAAATATCTTCATGTTTTTCAATAGTATTTGAAGAAGACTTATCCTATAAAGAATAGAGATCAAAATAAACCTTTAAAAACCTCAACCCCATCAAAAAACTTTGATATTTCTCTTGATCCTACATTAGACAACAATCCAGACCTCTAAAGGGAAGTACCTCTATAAACCATACTAATACTTATAATGCTTCTACTAGGAGTGGATATAATATAGTTAAGGATATGAAAAAGATTAAAGCTAATATCAATTTACATGAGTTGAGTCAAATTAATAAACAAATACACTTTTTTTTTGAATCTTTATCCAAAAGGCCTAGTAAGTCACCAAATTCTACAAATGCCAATATAGTGATGTACAAAAATAAAGTAGAGGTTCCACCTTTCTTACTAAAAATTATATTTTTTTGTAAAAATATGAATAATTATTTGTTATATTCAAGTGCTTCTACCAATATCATGCCCAAAGGTATTTATGAAAAACTTGGTTTAACTCCAATTAAGTCTGATAAAGTAATTACTCAATTAGATAAACAATGAGTGAACGTAATTGGTGAATTTTTGAATGTTCGTATATAGCTAGATTCAAAGCCAAGGATATAATAATTCATATACATTCAAGTTGTGGAAATTTATAATGCTTATATAATGTTTCTCAATAGATACTAGACCAAGTATTTAAATGGATATATATCCACTGACTATTCTCATATGTGGCTTTCATGTAAGGGATTTCCCAATCAAATCCACATTGAAAGAGAGATAAAGATAAAATAAAAAATCATTGGATACAATAAAAAAAATGAGAGGGTCAACATGGTCAATTATAATTTAGGAGTTTACACTCTTGATAATCCCTAGGTATGTGACTCTAAAGACTCTCATGCTATTCTTGGACTATGGAAATTATATTTTGATGGTGTTAGATGTAAATCTAGATCTAGAGTAGGAATTGTTCTAATCAATCCCATTGGTAAAGAGTAAAATACTTACTAAAAACTTCAATTTTCTTATACTAACAATTTGGCAGAGTATGAATCTTTAATCTTAGGTTTAAAAATTGTTATCAAACATAAGGTCAGAGAACTACTAGTAAATGATGATTCTAAACTAGTAGTTAATTAGGTTAGAAGTAAATATCAATGTAAATTGTCATATCTTAAGAAATAATAGTTTAGAGTGTGGGACTTGATAGAATACTTTGATGTTTTTAATATTATATCCATTCCTAGAGAAGATAATAATATTGCTGATTAGATAGCCTCAACTACAACTAATATTATGCCAAATAAAGATTCTAAACTAGGAAACCTTAGCATTGAGTTGGTTCCATGTCCCTTAGTTCTTGACAATGTTAATCATTTATAAGTATTTAATGATGATCAATAGATCATAGACTTCATGAAAAATTCAAAAGTATTTGAGTCTCACATAATTTATGAGATCAATGAGAATTCTTTAATTAATAAAAAATTGATGACCAGATTATTCAATTGAATGACAATAAATTTTTTAAAGGCATGATTGCCTTGGACAAACTATTTTATCAAGACAAGTTAGATAAAAATGTTAACATTCCCAAAGTGAATGGGAAATATTATAATTTAGTTGACATAAGAAATCAAATTCAACCTTAGCTAGTGAACATTGATATATCATGCACAAATTAAGAGTCTATAAAGGCTAAAGAGTTGTTGACTAAATACAAAGATGGTATAGCATGTTCTTATCAAGAAATTACAAAACTTTGATCCTAGAGTCATTACCTATACCATTACATTAAAATAAGCTTGAAAACCTTTTATACAAAATCAAAGACCTATCAATCTTATTTTAGAGCCATTAATCTATAGAGGTCAAGAAGCTATTATATGCAAAAATATTTTTTCCCATTAGACATTCTACCTAGGTATCTAACTTAGTACTAGTTAGAAAGAAGAATGGAGAAATTAGATTATGTATAGACTTTAGAAATTTGAATAGATCATAAAAAATATAATTATCCTTTACCTTCCCTTGACTAAGTCATTCAAATTGTTATTGGTTCTGCTATGATGTCTTTTCTTGTTGGTTTTTCAAGTTATAACCAAGTTCTTGTAAACAAAGAGGATAAAATGAAGACTACATTTACAACTAAATGGGGCACTTTTGCCTATAAGAGAGTGACTTTTGGAAAAATAAATGTAGGATAAAATTTTCAAAGATTTATGGACCATGCATTTTAAGGTCTCATAGGTAAGTGCATTATTATATATATGGATGTTGTAACTATGTTTTCTAAAAATAGGGGGGATCATATAATGTATTTATAGTAGGTATTTGAATGTTGTAGGAGGTATGGAATTTCTCTAAATCCTAATAAAAAAAACTTTTTATGTTATAAAAGATAAGTTACTAGGACATGTAATAACCAAATAAGGGATTTATATAGACTCGGATAGAGTTGATGCCATATCCAAAATAGAAACCTTTAACAGTAGAAAAGAATTAAAGTCTTTCTTTGGGAAAATCAATTTTGTGAGAAAGTTCATTTTTGGTTTTGTAGAAATTGTGAAGCCACTTAATGACATGTTGAATAAGGATACCAAGGTCATATGGAATGAATAAACAAGGAAAGACTTCAAATATATTAAATAAGCAATAAGACAGGCACCGGTGTTGATAAGTCCTACTTTCAAAAAATATTTTTGTTTTTATTATTTTTCTTCAAAACACACCATAGTTATTGTTTCAACTTAGAAAATATATAAATTTGATCATCTTATTACATTTATGAGCACTAATTTTAATAATGTTGAGTTAAATTATTCTCTAATTGACAAACAAGAACTTGCTTTAGTTAAGGCAGTTAAGAAGTTTAGACACTATATTCTTAGGAATAAAGTGCATCTAATATTTGCAAATATTGTTACTAAACTTATGCTTAGTCAAAGTGAAATAAGAGAGAGAAGAGATAAATGGATGTTTTTACTCCAAGAGTATGATCTTGAGATAAAAACTTCCAAGTTTGTAAGGTGTCAAGGATTGATTCAATTAATTACTAACACCAATCCTAAATTAAGTGTCATGTAGGTTGATCAACAACAATTCTAGCCAAATGACTAGGATGATGCAATTTTTCATCTTCTAATAAATCACTCTTATCCTACAGGATTGAGTAAGGATCAAAGAATATATTTGAGGCTCAAGGTAACATATTTATTTATCAAAGATGGAGTAATCTTCAAGAAGAATTATGAAGGAATATACTTAAGACGTGTCTTAAAAGAAGAAGTAGTTAGGATCTAGAGTAATTTTCATGAAAAGCTTTGGAGTGGACACCCTTCTAGAAAATCAATAGCTCATAAAATCTTGAGGTCAGGATATTACTATCCCACCATCTTCAAGGATGAACATAAACACGTTAGAGAGTGTCATCAATGTTAGATTTTCAACAAAAAACCAAAATCAGCTATGCCATTGAAGCCAGTTATGATTGACAAACCTTTTTCTCAATGGGGATTAGAATTTATAAGGGTCATCAACCCCAATTATTTATATGGACATAAATATGTTCTTACTACTACTAATTACTACACAAGATGGATAGAAGTAGTGACAACTAAATAATGTAAAATTGAATATGTAATAAAGTTCTTAGAAGAGAATATTTACACAAAATTTGGGACACTGATTTCATTAGTATATGATAATGGATCAACCTTAATATCTATAGAAATGACTAAGTGGACCTATGATAACAATATAATTATCAAGTTTTCATCAAATCATTAACCTCAAGGTAATGGTGTTTTAGAATTAACAATTACAAATTTGATGAAAGCTATCAAAAAGTTTGTAGCTCAACAATCAGGAACATGGCATAAATTACCTAAGTATGCTCTTTGGGAAAATAAAACTAGAGTAAAATAAGCTTCGAAAGAATCACCATTTATTTTGGTATATGGTCAAGAGACAACATTTCTCATTACTCTCAAGTTTCCAACTTACAAGCTCATGCAGGAGTACATGAAAGAAGACCAAGAGTATGTTAATTCAAGGTTGCTTGACATCATTCAGATGGAAGATGCAAGATGCAAGAGAAGAAGCATTTTATAACTCTAGCAGAGATCAAACCACAATCATGATATGGTTTGACAAGTTTTTAAAGGTTAAGGTGTTTAGGCAGGGAAACCTAGTCCTCTTATGAGATAAATCCCTAGAGCCATAAGGAAAACATGGGAAATTCACTCCTTTATGGATTAGTCCTTATCAGATTGCTGAGACATTTAGAGACAAAGCCTTAATATCAAATAATTTAAGGGAACAAAGTATACTTTTCCAACTCATGGGAAATACCTCAAGCACCACTTCTCTATTGTACCACCTCAATTCTTAATGGAGTAACTTGTAAAACTAGTTAGAGTTAGTGTAGTTAGGTTTAGATTAGTTTCTTTTCTTATTCCTTGTTTGTAAATAGTGTTTGTATATTTTTTTTTATTGTTGTGCATTTCTTTCTTATTTTGTTCCTTGCTTTTAACAAGTTTTTTTCAAGACAATTTTCAAGCTCCAATTCATTTGAATGTTCAAAGGAACCTCTTAAAATAGGAATGAAGGTATGACTCTTAAGCACTAGTTGACCATGGATTATATAAATTTGAGCTTGATGTTATAATTTTGAGAAATTGGTGAGGATTGATATTTAGGTTATTTGTTCCTTAAAATATTAAACCTTGTTTTGATCTAAGTTAGGTTCTAATAAGGATTGCACAAGTTGACTGAAATTTTGAATTATTAGAGAAAAGTCATGTTAGAACTTAAATAACATTATTGCCTAGGATGAAGTTTATGTCCAAGAATAATTGCTTGAAGATCAAACATTTGACAAAAATTATAAAACCTAGCTAATTCTAGTTCTCAACCTTTGTTGGAAAGCAAAATATATTAGAAAAAAATACAAAATAAGAGCCTTATTGAAAATTCAAAATATTTATAAGCAAAGGTGATTCGGTTAACCTCCACCAAGGATATGGATGCCTGACTAATAGTGGAGCAAAGCCTAGAGTGGAACTAAAGGTATCTTTGTGAGGGATATGAATGCTTGGCTAGCAATAGAGCAATGCCCAAGCCTTCCCTTTTCATAAAACATGATTCTTAATTAATATCTAAATATGCTACAAGTTAATGTTAGTGATTAAGGTCGTAAATTATGGAAGTTATTCTCTAAATCTCATGGAAATTAGTTAAAGAATCAAATCACACACACAACATGACCAAGTTTTGATGTTTGAGCCTAATTTTACATATTTAAGACACTTTTTAAGTATGAATTGATCTTATAGATGGTACTTGATCATGTGGAATTAGGAGTCTAGTTATTAGTTCAAACCAAGAGTATCTAATTTATAAAATTTTGTAATGTTTCTCCTAATAGTCACCATTTGTTGAGGTCAACATACCCCTAATTTAAATAAATTAGGACCCTTGTTCAAATTTTACAACTTTTTGATATAGATTGAACACTCAATTTGATCAAATTACATTATTTGGGCATCATGTTTTTCTCTAGCTTACATTTGTGATATTAGCATTTAATCTTCATTTGACTTTATCTAATATTACTAATGTTTAATTGTTATTTCCATGTTGAAGGTTTAATAGAGCTCCATTGGAATGAACAATGTTTAGGGTTTTATGCTTTAAATTATAACTTAACCCTTTTTGACTAAGACTTTGAGCTTTAGTCAATTAATTAAATCTATGTCTAAATAGTGTTGAAAAACGTAATCTAAATGTTTAACCTAAGTTTCTTTTATGATAGATTCAAATTTACATAGGATTCATATTTATGCAGGAATATTTTATTATATTTTATACCTAGTTTAAAATTTAGCCTAAATCCTAATTGTGTTAATTAATGCATCCAAAACCTTAGTCTAAAGTCTTATACTAAGTCTCTATGTATATCCCAAGTTCTTATATCTTTGGTTTTATAACTATACGTACTGACTAAACATGAAAATGTTAATTGGAAAGATATTGGGAGATTGAAGAAAACATCAATGTTTTGCATGATAATCCAGAGACAATGAGTCAAATAAATTGATCAATAATACATGTTAATAGTGTAATGGAGATCTGATGGTGAGTGTAGAAACAAGGTGTTAAAGATCCTGCGAAGGGATGCATGAAGGATGAGTGTGAAAATCTTGATTAGTGATCAAGTAGATTTATGGCCCTCATTCAAGATTAGGTATAAATAAGAGAATCAATTATCTAATTTAAATTATACTTCTAGTATATATATGAAGTGAATGAAGATAGACTTTTCAAAAGGCCTAGATCAAATGCGATAGTGACACATGTCATAATCATGATGAATTAGATGGAGTTCAATGAGTAACACTCAAAATTTCAGATCAAGATAAATGGTGTGGATCAGGTCAAAAATTTAATAATCCTAGAATAAACATAATGTTGGCATGTGGTGAAAAGGCATTAAGTGATGGAGTGTGTTTGCAAGGTACATAGAGAGCCTGTGGAATTGCCAAGTGGCACACTCTTGGGAACTCAAATGGAAAATCAATGAACCATGTTGAATTTAAGGCTAGTAAGACTTCTTAGGAAGTCAATGGTGTGAATTTATTGAGCTTCAATATTACATGAAGTAATGACACGTGTTCAAAAGTGACAAATGGTTATATTTTAAATAAATGACTAGCATGACATGGTATTGCCACATAAGTAGAACACATAATATTGGGAGATCTTGTGGACACAAACATGAAAAAGGTATAAATGTGCAATCTAAACACAATCTAAGCCACCAAATCTCATTATTCAAACTAGTTTGATACCATTAAAGCCCTACATAAACCTTTAAAAATACCTAGAGTTTATGAATTGCCCTAAATTATCTCTATAATCACTGTAATTAAACCAAAATAATTAGATTATCATCCCCAATTGGATAATTCAATCATGATCACATCAATGGTGACTGATAAGCATGTTTTAAAGAAAGATGTTGAGCTATATTTGACATTAGATGCATAAGGTCATGTGTTTAAGGACACATATTTTGTAGCTACTACTTTAAACATAGGAGATAATAATTATTCTAAATTATTTTGGATAATTAAAAACCAACAAGTGATCACCAAAGAGGAAGAAAAGATTCTCTCTACAAAGAGGCCTTATGATGACATTATAGTAATACAGATGATTGGACTTCTCTACGTAGCCATAAAACCAGAGGTATTTCATTGCATTGATGTTCTTGGTCATATTTTTAGAGAAGTTAAGATAGACAAGGGTATGTTAATTAATGAACATAATCAAATGAAAATTTATTACATTTCCCCAATTACCTTTGATTCTTACTATAAAATCCCTAAACCCTAGATTAACTTAACATCAATTAACTCATGGGCTGAACAACACAATATGATGAATACCCTAGCTATGTGGTTAGATTTTGGTAACTAGGTCATTGTTGACCTCAATAAGAACATACCAATAAGTCAATTTAGATTAGGGGTTAGGATGGTAATGACAATGTTGAATAAATTGTATGGATGTGTAATCACAACATATATTGATCCAATGTGGGTACCCATGGTATATTTCATTGTTGAAAAGGTGATAGTTCCTCCATTAGGTGAGATAATTAGTATCTCCTAGAGTAGACAAATATATGTAATTAGGAATAATAATAATATTGAGTTTTATATGATGTATTATTTACTAGATGCCCTATGTGCAACCATAAGGATTCCCAACTAGAGAGAATAATCTCCAAATGGAACCCATACCATTTACCCATAATATTCCAAGTTGCACATTTATAAATATAGAGACCAAATTTAGTTTATTTATGATTTTGTTTACCCAACATTGAGTGAAGCTATAACTGGTATCCTTATGATGAGAAATAACACTTTGATCAATAAATGTTGTTGAAGTAATGGGGGATATATGGTTGTACCATAATTGTACTATCATAAGGATTGAGAGAACTCAAAATTCTCCTCTCAAGTTGCCAATCCATGTTCTTGATAAATTAGCAGAACAAGAGGTAGCTTACCATCTATTCCATGGTATAGATGACCTTTGCAAAACTAAGAGAAAAGGTCTCCAACATAGCTTTACAATGATAATTGGCAAGACAACTTTTAGATAGTGGGATAATATTGAGGCAACGTCAAAACATAGGCTATCTTTCAACCAAAATATGGATGAACTTATGCAATGGGACCCTTATGGTACGGTAAAAGAGAATTTAAGGATCAAGGGTATTTTTAATGAACCTTATGAGCATGAGCCCAGTTCATTTGATTTCATATAAATTAAGGCATCCTCATATTTTGAATTACCTATAAGGTTAAAGGAGCACAACATGAGACCTAGCTCTAGATTATAGAGAGATAAAAAGGTGGATGATAGATGGCAATTAGGACCTAGGCAATATCATTTGATAAGTGGTGAATCTTCTAGACTTTCATCAACTAGTATACAAGTAGAGACACAAATAGATCATAGGCATGAGGAGAAAACGCCGTATTAAATCCTTTCAAGTTCATCAACCCCTAAAATATTTAAGACAATAGAGCATTACCTACCTTTAGAGGAGGTTCATATGATATCCCTTTATCCTAATGAAATTATTGAAGATGCATTAAATATACTATCCAAGGCCTATGATATAGATTCATATATAAAAGAGGTAAAGGTTGAGGGAGCTAAGGAGGAGAAAGAGAAATAAATGGAATTAAACCTGGTGGTTGTTAATCCTAAAAAAAGAAAGCTGAGACTTCTATTATCTCAAAGACTAAGAGACCTAAAGTGACTATCACTACTCCTTTGAGTGAAGTCAATTTGTTTAGTGATGAGAATTTATTGTATGGTCCACCTATTCTAGATTCATTGATTTATGAGCTAAGATTAGAAAAGCTTCCCACTTATCACCCATGGGCCTTAGTCAAGGCTACTAATATCACTATGCAAAAAGAACTAAAACCATGTATTGTTGCTTTGTAACAGAAGGAAGCAAAGAGGTTGGCTACTCCAAACTAGTCACTGGCCCAATAACAAGTAGAGATCCCTATTCCACATGTGACCCAATCTTCATTTGGAGTTAGGTTTGACCCAGGGACTACTAGTTTACAAAGGGTAACTGAGAAAATAGTTAGACAAGGTGGTGAGGAGATGGCATACCAAAAGGTAAAACCTTTGAATAATTTGACTTGAAAGGAAAGATAGAGGCTTTCGGAGGATCCAATCTTTGAAGAAGATGTCTTAGAATTGGCTCAAGCATGAAGTAGAAAAATAAGAACTCAGAAGAATAATCCATATTATCAATACTAGGAGATATGGCCAATAAGTTTGAGGCCACTATGTATGATATATTGAACTCTCTAAAATTATTATGGTTCAAGAAGAATATGGTGAGAAAACAAAGTGTTATGGTTATGAACCAAATAAATCAATGGTAAACTTTATGCAACAAGATGATGGAGCTAATAAATATATTGACAAAAAACCAAATTCCTAAGTTTAAGATAGTTAGCCTAGATCATTTGAATATGGTTATGGTTATCTCAACAGAGAAGATCAAGGGTTTGGACAAATGGTCCAAGAGCTTGGAATACCTTTATAAGGATCTCAAATAGTTAGATATTATGATGATGCACATATTAGGAGGTTTGATCAAGGATCCCACCGCACTCATCCCTATTAGTTTAATAATAGATGAAGATTTCAAACATAGAGTTACTCAGTCCATGCATGAGGTGAAGAACCAAAGCCAAGGAAGAATAGGGGAAGACAACTCAAGGATATTGGACATGATCCTATTTTCAGAAGAGAATATTGGGGAAGTTAGAAGCATCAAGAAGGCCTTAGATAGGGCTGATAAAGACTTGAAGGATTTAGTAGACCAAGAAGAAGAATTATTTATGGATCTTATCATCAATTTTAGACTGATTGATGAATAAAATAATAAGGTAATGAAGATGAAGCAACAAAATCAAAATACTACAACTAGAGGAGCTTCTCAAAGTCAATTTTTTTTACTTAATCATATTCTTTTATAACTAAACATGCATAACATTTGAAAAGATAATATTCCATTTTGTAAAAGCATATACATCTTGTCAAGCATTGCTTATAAGTTAGTTCATTTATAAAGTTTCTAATTCTAGAATGTTGTAGAAGGGAAACTATCCTTGACACTTGTCTAATTATCAGTTGATATGATTGATCGACATACCTCCTTAATCTTCTATAAAAGGAGTATTGTCATTTGTAAAAGAGGGAGTTTTTGAGCAAAAATCTATTTTTAAATTTGGAGTAGTTAATACAAGCAAGGAATTTTATAAAGACTATCCAATATTTGTTTGTTTGATTGTTATTATGGATACTTCCTCAACCATCTGGTTCAATTTTTAGATTTGAATTGTTTCTATGGATTCTTGATGTGTACATATAAATAAAGAGTTTTCAATTTTTGTTTATGCTATATTGATTGAAATATCTTAGATTTACTTTATTTTCCTTTGATTTTCTTGTAGATGTGCTAATACATTTTGCTCATGGAATTAAACCTTTAAATTGAATCTGGTTTCTTATTTTCATTGTTTCACTTTTCCTTAGACATTTACTTGATATATGGTGGGATCTGTGTTTTAGATATTTCATGTCATATATTGGTTTAAGTAAATGTTTGGATGAAATTTAATCTTTTTGATTACATCTAGATTGAAGATCATAAATCTCTCTTTTTCAACCACCCTTCCTTTTACTCATTTTTTTAGCAATTCACTATAGCTTAGTTTTCAATGTAAATATACATGCTAGATTAGACCTTGGATATTAGGTTTTGATCATAATATATTAGACTTACCTAAAATTAATTTCATATTCATAAGAAATATTTTAGACCAAGGTTGTTCCCAACAACCATTTATATTATCATTTTATGAAACAATTGTATTACTTTTTCACTATTCCACCAAAGATCTCAGGAATATGACAACTAGCAACTCATTAAATGAGTTTTTCGAATTCAGAAATGATAAGTGTTTCTTAAACACTTTATAGACCATATATATATATATATATGGTTGCTCCCAACAACCATTTATATTATCATTTTATGAAACAATTGTATTACTTTTTCACTATTCCACCAAAGATCTCAGGAATATGACAACTACAAACTCATTAAATGAGTTTTTTGAATTCAAAAATGATAAGTGTTTCTTAAACACTTTATAGACCCTTTTGATACACTTTCAGGCATTATATATATATAAAGTAGGGTTAGCTTTTTCACATGCAAGTTTTGGATCAAGTTTTACACTAGCTTCAATAGGAGTAGATAAAGATTTTTAATCAAGAATATTAAAATTAACAAGAAGATTATGTGAATACTAAGATTTTTATACAACAATTGAATTTTTGTTTTGAAATATACTTATTCCTAAAAAATGATACAAAATGAATACATCAATTATTTCAAAAATTTGACTTTGTTTATCCTTATATATAAAAATTAAACTAGTTAGATCACCAATAATTAAAAGATAATCAACATATAAAATAATTAAGATGATATGAGCATTTTAAACTTCAAAAAAAATATTTTTATTAGAATAACAATTATAGAAACCTAATTCTCTGAAAAAAGAAGAAATTTTAGAGTATTAAACTTGAGGAGCTTATTTTAAACCATATAGTGATTTATTTAACTTATACACATAATATTCCTTTTTAGGGTTAGTGAAACCTTTAGATTGAGTCATACTTGTATTTTATCTTTTAAATCAGAATTTATAAATGCATTCTTGATATCCATTTGGTGGATAATCCAATAATTTTGGATTGCAAGAGAAATAAGTAAATCTAACACTACTCATTTTTGTTATAGGAGTAAATGTTTCAACATAGTCAAACTCAGGTTTTTGAGTAAACCAATGAATGACTAATATTGCTTTAAATTTATTAATTTTACCAATTGAATTATATTTGATTTTATAAATCCACCTAAAACCAACAATATACCTTTTAGGTAGAGGTGGGACAAGATCCCAAGTCTATTTTTTAATTAAGGTATTATACTTAGGTTGCCTATCAACTTTCAATCTATCATCTTAAATGGCTTCCTTGGAAAATTAAGGTTTATGTTTATACATAGTCATTAAATCATGATAATAATGTTGGCTCCTAGTTAATTTATTAAGATTATCAACATAATAATACTAAATTAGGGATTATATCTATTTAGGTCTTTGAGATTAAATATTAAATATAGAGTGTTCCTTACACTCTAAGTTATCTAAAGATGGATCAACTTCCTCTAATTTATATTTTTATTCATAAATAGAAATATGAGATCCAGGTTCAGAAAAAAATAATTGAGGAGATTCCAAATATGACTCAAAAAATATTTTTCAAGAATAAGAACATTCATATTCTCAATGATGTGATGTTTAGATGGATCATATAATCTTAAATATTTTGTCTTACCTCCATAACCTAAAAAAATTTAATAATAGGAAGTGGGATCAAGATTATTTATTCTAAATTTAGGAACAAAGATAGAAGTAGGACTACCAAAGATCCTAATATGAGCCACACTAGGTTTATTTCTAGACCACATTTAGAAAAGAGTGGAAAGATGTAAGGATTTGGTAGGGATTCTATTTAGAATACGAAAAATAGTATTCATGGCTTTGGCTCATAAAAACTTAAGAACATTTAAAAAATTCAACATTGTTCTAGCCATTTTTATAATGGTGTTGTTTTTTCTTTTAGCAACACCATTTTACTAAGGGGAATAGGGAGTTTTTAATTCCCTTTGAATACCACAACTAATGTAGAAAGAATCAAACTATTTACTAATATATTTACCATCATTATCATATTTTAATCTCTTAATAAAAAAATTATAAGCATTTTCAATGAAAGTTTTGAATTCTTTGAATTTAGACAAAACTTTAGATTTCTTTTTAATGGATTATGAATAGATTATTCTAGTATAATCATAAATAAATGAAATGGTATATAAAGAACTATTAAAATATATAACTTTAATATATCCTAAAATATCATTACGAATTAATTTTAAAGGAGGTGAGAAATTTGCATCATGTTTCATGTGAAAGGGGTTAGTATGTTTTATGATGAGAATAAATAGAAGGAAGTCTAAAAACAATATTATGAGTATAAATATCATTTAAATTTATAAAATTAAGATATACTAATATTTAATGTCATAATATATATTCATTCTTACTATGTGATGAAATAAAATATGCGAAAAAAGAAAAGAAAATCTATAAACCATTCTTTTGAACACCTTCAACAATTAAATAACTAAATTGATTTCTAATGTACCATCTATCTTTAAGCAATGTTATAATGAAAATATCATTTTTTAGTTGAAAATAAGATATCATTTTTTTTTAAAGTTTAGGTATAAATAAAACATCATTAATAATAAGATTTACAAATTTTGCTTTTTCTTGTTTAGTTGAATTTAAAATTGAATTAACTTATAAGTAAATATTTTCAGAGATATCTATAGAAAAATATAAAATATTAGATAATAAAGTAATAAGGTGCAATTAAACAACATCTAAAATCTATTCATTCTCATTAGAATCAAATAAAGTAGCATATAAAGCAATAACATTAGAATTATTTTCTTGATTGTTGTTCTAATTAGGGTTTTGATTATTATGATAGTTTTGATTAGATTTATTCTATTTATTATTTTTATTAAATTTATTTTTAAATATATCTTTTTTTATAAATAGTTTCCATTCTATACCAAATTTACCACACAAATTGTAATTCCCATTAAACTTAGATTTATAATTCTTATTACTAGATTTCCTATTCCTATTTGAGCCATTAGAAGAATTAGGTTTATATTTATGGTTTCTATTATTGTTAGAAACATGATTGAGAGTGAGAAGTACCTAAGTGGCATTATTTTTAGAATCAAAATTAGTCATAACTTTCTCTTCTTGAATCAGAAGATTAGATAAGGTCACTAGGTTAAGGATATCTTACTCTATTTGGTACTTTGAATTTAAAATAGAAATAAAATTATAAAAAAATTCATGAATATTCAACTGAATAATAAAATAATTGATATTAAATCAAATTATAATTACAACCATATAATTGATTTTTAATATTATTATTTTTAGCAAGAAAATTAACAACCTTTTCATCACCTTTCATAGGTGTAGTTAGCAATTTAAGAATCTATGAAAGATAAGTGCCCTCATACATAGACTCAAGGAGTTTTCAAATATCACTAGGAGACTCATGATTACTAATGTGGAGTACAAATTCATCCTCAACATCTTGTAATATAATTGACATTGCTTCTTATACTTTATGTCGAAAAGCATTTGAAAGTTCAGGGGTAACATGTCATCATGACAGGGCTTTTTCAGTCCCAATGACAATATTCCATAACTTTTGAGGCATGAATTCTATTTAATGTGGATTTTCCAAATATTATAGTTAGTTCCATTAAGTATTTTAGATTTATCTAAAATAAACTTAGGTGAAGCCATAAGTTCCATTTAATAATGATAGAAAAATGCTTAAAGTTGAACCTTTTTAATGAGATTTTGTACTCTATTTGTAAATTAAAGTAAATTTATAATGTAAATAGGATTTAATTGTTCAAATAGATATGAAACAAAGCTATAAATTTTTAAAAAATTCATTATAATAGGTATCAAAATTTTCGTACATAGAATAAATATCTAAAGACCGTTAGTAAAAAAGTTTAAAAAATAATATTAGGAGGCTTAAAAAAATAGACCACATAAATGTGTCTAGAAGATACTAAAACCTATAAATCAACTAGTGACATGATTATGGTCGACAAGGTTTTGACTCGGTCAAATGTTACAAAGAATGTTGATAATATAAATGGGTTTGTATGTGAAAATATTGGCATCTAAACCAAAAATAGAATTAGAAATTAATCAAACTTGAAAAAGTAACTTGACTAAAAAAAGAAAGAGCTAGTGGGTTTTGAACACTAGACCTCTTCCTTACAATATTTTATCAAAATAAGATCCACCAACCCATCTAGGAAGATAATTAAGAAATTACATGCACAAATTTATAAATGAATATTTTTAAATAGATTTATTCAATAAAAAATATATAAATTTATATATACAGTGCATGAATTTTCAAATTGTAAAAAAAATAAAGATTTAACTCTTGGGTTAAAAAAAGTCTTGGATAAGGAAGGTAGGGGCCTTAGACTATGTGGAAAACATAAAATAAATAAAATATTATTTATTAAATAATTTTAAAAATTATGACCATACCTCCATGAATGCTTCTATGCAGATATATGGTATAATGGAAGCAATAGTGGAGTTTTCATAAGGTACAAGAGGTAAAATCTAGCCATGTAAAACTCCAAACTAAATTGAAATGACCAAACTAAGAACATAGAATAACCATAATTGAATTTAAATGATAAAAATATGATCTTTATCTACTACTACTATTGTTATGCCACCCTAGGGGAATGAATAAAAAACTTGTAACTCTTTTTGTTTCTTTTCAAGATCCTTATAAGTTTTTAGTAGTCTTTAACAATGAAAAATCAACCTTTCATAGAAGAAAATGGTTAACATAAATTTAGAACTAAATTTTTATTTGATTTTTCCTCCACAAAGGCCATACAAGTGTGTTTGAAGAGGCTCAGGTAAAATTTTAGAGAAAGTGCATATATCCAAGGAGATATAAAGAGATATAGTGAGAGATTAGAAGGCAACATATCCCTATCTTTGTAGTAAAAATGAGTTGACACTTGGAAGTTGAGATTGGTTCAACCGTACAACCCAATGATACTTATAACCTAGTGAGTGTAAGTGAACCAAGTCATCCACAATCTTAAATTAGTGAGGCTAAATGATACTATCAAGTCCAATGTGAAAAATTTACAAGATTGATTGCTTAGATCAACTCAACCATACCAAATGGTGAATCAAATATTGTAGTAGATTGGATAAATAAAGTTCATAAAATTCCATAATATTATGTAAAAATTTCTTAACATATGCACCTTAGATATGTCTCTTGTTGAAACTATCTATAATAATGGTACCAATGTATAGAATTCTACCACAATTGTGAATATGAATCATATAATAGTGTGCTTTAAATAATTCAAAAAACCATAAAGTGTGGAGAACATGCTTACAAAGCATTTTCCTAATATATGTTGAGAAATTTGAAAAATTATATAAATATCATTATGGAAAACATGTTTTCAAAACATTCCTCCACTGTAATATGAAGATGATGAATACTAATTAGCTATGCAGAACATGCTTCCAAATCATACCCAAACTAAATTTTAGAACTATGAATGTGTGGAATCCATGCCCATATGAAATGTCCATACTCAATCTAAACTAGATATAAGTACCACATACTAAATGAGTGTGGGGAACATGCTTCCAAAACATACCCCCACTAAATTTAAAAAGTGTGAAAAGTGTAGAGAACATGCCTCTATGATAGGCCCCCACTAATATTTCTCCCTTTTAGGTGAGGAAAATATATGAATGGGTAGTTAACTCACCTCAAAATGATAATAAAATTGTATAATATGTGAATTTAACCATGTAACACATATAAAAAATATGTCTAGGTAGATATAACATTGAAGTGCATAAAACCAATGTGATCACATGAAGGCTTAATATGCATGATAAAGATCATGGAAACATATAGATAGTAACAATACAAGTTTAATAGGAAAAAAATCACACACACAAGATCACTCAAAAGTAATTCAAATTAAAATGGTCGAAGGAGACCATAAACAAGGGGCATGTTCAAATTCTACACAATAGAAGGGACAGGATTTAGCCAAATGTCCATAAAAAAATAATGACATATTCAAATTTCCATACCAAAAAAATGATGTATACAAATGTTAATGTAATCACACAAAGGTATGGGGGCTGTAATAAAAAAAGCATATTCAAATGCTCAAACAAGAAAGACTATAACAAGGCAAGACACTCAAGGAAGTGCATAAAGTAAAGCATATGTAACCAATATAAACATGTCATAGTAGCCCATGGATCTAATGTGTTATAAAAAACCTGTTAGGTGTTTAGCATATTAATTACCTAATATAAGATGTAATCATGGATAAAGGCATGTGTAAGTACATATGTAAGCTCAAACATGGTAATGTAGAGTGATATTCAAACCATATAGCCTATGTGTATCAATACAAAGAAGTGGATGCCCCCAATGTTTGATGACATGAGTAGAGGGATGGCCCAACATATAAAATATGAATAGGTCATGTATTTGTATATGCTTGTATCACACTCAATTAGAAGTGTGACACATACTTGTATGTAGGAATAACTATGTATGTCATCCATCAACATGAAACTAACACAAAGATGCCAAGGAGACAATAGAGTATGTAGGTGTTGGAAACATTTTTGGATTTTTGAATGCTTTTATTTTCATTTTTTGGTATTTGAAGATGAAATATCATTATTTGATGCCATCCAATGGATTATCATATATATATATATATATATATATATATATATATATATATATATACCCACTTAGAACCTAGTGCAAGGAATTTATGCTACTACCAAGAAGCATGTGTAGGTGAAATATATATCACCATTGTTTTTGTGATGCTCTATGTATGTATGATAGGACTCTATGATTGTCAAGGGACAATAGGATTAATAGGGGTTCATGGGACTCATTTGTGTATGCTTTGTGTTTTTTTTGGAATAATAATAGTATAACCATGTTTAGGTGCTTTATATGTCTAAATATGGTGTGAAATAGAAGATGAAGATTCTATGGAAACCATTGTATGTCTCTAAGTTAATGGTCTCTCGAGTATTGGCCATCTAGTAAAGGGGATTACCTATTATTTACATTTTTTTATGAATGAGCCTTAGAAGGCTTGGTAATTAGTTGTCTAGGTATAAGTTTCTCTTGTTCAAGAGAATGTTCATATGTAATTCCTAAAAATATAACTACCTAATTGGAATGAATGTATTTAACACATCTACATACTATAGAAGGTACTTCTTAAAGTTTATTGATCCAAGGTCTTCCCAATAATATATTAAAGATGTCCATAGAAAGTATGACGAAAAAGGTAGTAACCACATGTGTGGGACTGACTTGTAAAGATAGTTTGATCTTGCCAAAAACCTTCTAGGAGGTCCATTTGAAATATCTAACTAATATAGTGGAAGGATGTAAATCATTATAAGTATAACCCAAGTGTGTAAGGAATCTCATGGTGAAATCATTCTAGCTTACACCATTATCATTAATAACACTACATATAGGGTGTTTATCAAGGTATGATTAAATGAATAAATAATGAATATTAGAGTCATCATCCTTAATATCACTATCAATAAAAGTAATAGAGGGTATTTGAACCATAAGAGGTATATGTTATGTGTAAGTAGCAATAATCCCATATAGTGTGTGCCCATAATGTGATGTAGGGGGATGTGCATTATATTCCATTTTCACTTTCAGTTCCTTTTTATAATGGTCTTAAAAAAGATTGGTACATATTTTATTTTATGGTGATCACCAGGTTGTGAGCATGATTCCTGTAGAGGATCCTCAAATGTAAGCTTTTATTCATTGATAAGATCTTGGATCTTGTGCTTCAAGGTATATCATCTATTTATAAAATTCCCTAGTCCTTGATGATAATCAAAATAAAAATTCACATCATATCCTTTGTGTAGAGGTTGATTCATATCAACCTTGATATGATGAGGGATAGATATAAGCTGACACTCTAGTAACAAAAAGAATAATAAAGATGGGGCCTCAAGTAAACATGTAAATTATCTCTATGATGCATTGGCTAAGATAAGTTGATTAGGTTATTATAAAACTATGTTAACCATGGTGGTTGTTTCCTTTTTAGGATTAGGAGGTTTTACCTAATAACTTGGTTTGATTGTAAATTTGGTACTAGATGTAGATGTAAATGGTGTGTTTGCTATATTTATTAGCTTATTCAATGATATAAGCTTCTTTTCATAATCTTGTACAACATGGCATAAGTCATCAAAATATTTGAACATATTAAAAAAATTAAATCATGTAACATAGTAATAAAAATTTACTTTAATATGCATTACAACTCATTATTTTTCATAAGATTGATCATTTTAGCTAGCATTATCTTATACCTCAAGACATATTCATTGATAGGTCCATTAGTTTCTTGTTTGATTTTTATAATTTGAGCATATAAAATATTTTCACAAATATTAATGGAAAAGTATGCTAAAAATTTATTTACAAGAGTTTTTAATGCTTTGAAATATTGGAGAGGTAAATTAAAGAACCGCCTCAAATCATAATCCTTATGGCTTCATGGAAATAATTTGGTCAAAATTTTATCATTAGAGGCATACTGAAGGCATGTCACTTAAAAGGATTAAATATTTTGTTCAAGCTCACCTTTGCCATCATAAAATGTGAACTTAGGTGCAACAAATCCATCTAGAAAAGGACGCAAAGAGATATTAAGTGCAATAGGGTTATCCAATACATTTTGTGAATTTATAGCATGAGGGGATTTTAAATAATTTTGTTCAATGTTTTTAACCTTATCCTTTAAGGTCTTTATAACATGAAAGAGTGTTTTAAAATTATACCGAGTGGTATTTACATTAGAAATTTGAGTAGTAATTAAAGGGGATGTAAATTGTGATTTAGTAGTAATAGGCATTAAAACTGGTATTTGTGTTGAAATAATTGGTAATTCTATGATAGATGTAGCAATAGGATTTTCAAGAAACAAAGGTTTAAACACAAAACCCATGCCCCCACTAGATGTATTATGTTTAAAGGGAGGGATGTTCAAACTATAGTTTTGGAACTTTTTTACTTTGAGTATAATTTTAGGATATCATCAATATCTTCAAGGTTTTGTTGAATATTCTCATGAAACAATGAAATTACTTGCACCTGACCATGGTCTATTTGTTCATTTTCATTTATTTGATGGTCTTCATTATCAAAATGTTATTCTATGATAATCCTATTAGTATTTTTTTCATTGTCAACATGGGTATCATCATGATCCAAAGTATGACATCCCTCACTGGTTTGAGACATCTTAGATAGTGGGAGGGGAAGTTCAATGTGTTCAATGGGCACACCTCCTAATTTAGGGTTGCACCTAGGTTGCATAAAAAATAATAGAAGTAGGAAATGAAAAAGTACAATTTTTTTTTTTAATAACAACATGAAAAATCTTTAAAAATATTAGAACCTTGAGATTTTATCTAATTTTTTAATATGTTAATTGATTGTACATTACTAGTTAAAAATATATATTTCTTTTAATTTGATTCAAATTTAAAAAGAATTCTAATATATTTATACATGTTTTATGTGTAAAGGAATTCCAAATATAGAAAATGAGGTGCTCAATACATCAAAATAATGTTTAGTGTTTGGCAGAGAGATAGGCTTTATTTAAAGGAAAATTGTGCAAGTGCATTTTTTTATAAATGGTTGATCAACACTTTTTGGTCCAATACTTGAAAGATCAAATCAAATTAGTTCAAGATAAAAAAATTCATGAAATAATATAAATGTTATAGGATAAAAATTGTTTATTGTTTTTAGTCACATGATTTTCCAATCAAAATATATGGCCATACTAAATCCCTCTACCAGAAAGATTTGATAGTTTTCATCCCTAGCCAATTTTCTGTCATAGATGTCAAAATAGATTGTCAACACTATTTCATGCTAAATTTCACACAATAACATCAAATCATATAAGGATAATTTTTTGAGTTTAGAATAAAAATCTAAGTAGAAAACATTAGTTCAAGATTCATAGTAAAATAATTTTTCAATTAAAAGTTATGGATCCATGAAATCAACATATCAGACAAATTTGACAATTTATGTACTTAGCCAAATAAATTATTTTTATCTGGATAATATTATGTAAACTGAATAATATTATTTAAGACTAGAAATAATATTATTCAAGACTAGAAATATTTAATTAAAATTATAAAATATTGTCTAAATCTCATACTAATTTAGAGGAACAAGTCAACTAAATTTATTTTTGTGTGGATATTAGTTGTTAAAAAATAAATAAAGCATGTAATTTGGATGAAAATTCAATGAAATTTTTGTTTATTTTTAGTAGGGATAAAATTAGAACTATATTTCACTCTTTATATGAGTTATCAATTATTGTATTTGATCCACTACTTTATTATTAATAATTTTTATTGAAATTATTATAGAGGAGAATTTTGACTATTAAAATTAATAGGAAACTCTGAGAAGTTTTATTAAATTGGCTTTGATGTACAAAACTTGATTCTTATATAATTTTATAGATTGTGTGGGATGTGATATCATTTAGTATCTTCTTTATTCAATTATTTTTAATACAGTTGTTAACTTTAAGCTATAACTGATTTGAATATCTTTTGTATGATAATTATAATCCCCCCTTATAGATTTGCAATAACAATCTAACAAACATGGAAACCTCTATTGTATGTTTGAGTTTACTATTTTTTGGTTCCCTTTGACTCTTTACTATGTTTTATTTTTTATTTACCTCAACATCTTGTAGTATACAATGATCTTTTGATTTATTCTCCTACCTTATTTCAAGTACTAGTCTTGAAAAGTTTTCATTTTGTGTGGTCCACATGCCTCTTTTCTACTCTACTATTCTTTATTTTTTGTATTTTTATGATACATTATTATTTTAATATCATATCACTATAAATATATGTTTTTTGAAATGAGTTTGATCACTGGAGTGAATTTCCATTGATGAGGTGTAGGTCACATACTACTATTCCACTAATTAGTTAATTTAAAATTGCATACCTGCAACTTGTGCCTTGTGGGGATTATTCACTATTTCTAAAAAGAGAGGGTGAAAAATAATTATATATGGTGTGAATAAAAACTATATCAACATAAAATTGGTGTTATAAGGAAGACCTCTTTTGATTAATTTTCATCCAATGCATCATTTTATTTTAGTTGCTTGTTAAAATCTAAAAATTTAATTTAATTTTTTTAAATTTAGAAAGTTGAAAATTAAAAATATGTCTTGGATTGGTGAATCACCCATAAAAATTTCAAATATTCAACATGATTTATCAGACAATCCATTGAATTTTCTTCCTATTTTTCAAAATAATAGCAAAAGAACTACTGAAGAACATCTTTTTGCTTACAAATTTACTTTGAATGTTTTGAATGTGAAATTTGAGGATGTAGCTTATATATTATTTCTATTTAATTTAAAAGAAGAATCTTATGATTGTTTTTTAGGCTTGAAAACTAATTATATTGCTAGTTGGAAGAGTTTTGAGGATCAATTTTTTGTTTCAATTTAGACATGCTTTGGATTCATTAACCTCCACTTTTGTGACAGTGTCTATAGAAAGTACATTTATTTCAAATTATGTAGAATTCATTTAGGTGGATAATCAATTATCATGTAAAAACTAAGGGTCAAGTGGAGGATTTATTTCATTTCCAAAGTATTGTGCCAAATAATCAAAAAGTTCAAGATTTCATCATTTTTCAAATAGAATAATTTTATTATGAACAAGTTGATAATAGAACTTATACTTTTATAAATTATGATATGATTGAATAGGAAGAACACAATTATTATGACAATGAATACAAAAAGATTTCAAATCTAGAAGAGCATAATTAACACATGCAAGATGAATTAAAAGATGTTTATTTATCAGATGATTCAAACTTTAAAGAATTGGTATTAATTGAAATTATTACTCCAAACATCATATTCATCAAATTTCATGTAAATAAATCTCTTGTTTATATTTGGAAAGACTTTCAGGTAAATATTTCATATACTGATGTTTATTATGATTTTGGAATTAAGGAAGATGATTATGTAGAATACATGCATGCATATTATTTTGGGTTTAAAATAAAGAAACTAAAAGAATTATTGAAGGAATATAAAAAATTTATTGCACATTTAAATACATTAACTAGAAGAATCATGATTATACCAAAGAGTGGGAGACATTCTAAAAAAAGTTTCCAAACCCACCCTCACAACTTTGTTTGGAATTATCTTTTTTAGATTAAATCATATTAATTTTTATTATTTTTTAGTTTATTTTTCCTTTTAGTTAATTAATTTTAACAAATAAGGTCATCATGACCATTCATCCACTTCATATATTTTATCACAATTGGCAATTGTTCATACTTACGAATATTTATGGTTTTCTCATGAGGTATTTGATGCTTGAAACCAAGATATGTGTCACAATTAAATTTATATTTTATTTGAATGGAATAAGATTATCATATTATTGAAAATTGTTTTGATATTTTCATGAAAATTTTAGAAAGACTTCTCATTTTGAAAGATCAATTACACATTAACATACTAAAATTTGGATGAAAAATAATAAACATTGAGATGGATACACATTGGCAGGGATGTATTGATAAAAATAAGTTTTCTTATACCTACACCTAGATAATGGTGATTCTAAACCTTTCTATTTTTATTTCAAAAATAATAATTAATGGATCAAAACCATAAACTTATAGAAAAAGAGTGATTCAAGTAAACTCTATCAGGGTTATATATGCTTGATTGGAAATAAAACAATGCTTAGAAAGAAATTAGAGGTATCTTTGTTGGGGCTATAGACATTTGGATGGAAGTAGAGTAATGCCCATACTTACCTTATGATTGTTATAAAATCAAGAAATCAAAACAAAACCTACAATGTTGATTCATATCTCTATCAAAACACTCATAAAAAAGGGAAATAATCTTTAAAAAATTACACACAATCTAAAATTTGAGAAGGGTTAGTATGTTACATGATTATGTTTAAGCTTCTTTCAATTCTCTTTTATTCTTATTTTTTTATAAAGTTTAATTTTTTATGACAGTTAAATAAAAAATTCTAGTTATTAAATAATCAACATTATTTCCCCATTGAGTCACTATTAGTTTGTACCAATACACCCAAGATTTAAAAAGCTAAGGACTTTGAGGTTTTAGATAAAATTTCTTTCACATGCTAATTGATTATACATTGCTAGTTAAAAAGATACATATTTATTTTAATTTGATTAGAATTTAAAATGAATTATAATATATTGTAAACATGTTGAAGGTGTAAAATAATGTAAAATAAAGAAAATGAGGTGTTCAATACATCAAAAAAATGTTCAGTGTTAAGTAGAGAGATAGGCTTTGTTTGGAGAAAAATTGTGCATGTACAGGTTTTCCAAAATGGTTGACCAACACTTTTCTATGTAATATTTGAGAGACCAAATCAAATTGAATTAGGATAAAAATTCATGAAGGAATAAAATTTTTAGAGGAGCATAACGTTTTAATATTTTCAATCACATGAGTTTCTAATCAAAATATATAGCTGCATGAAATCACTCTACCAAATAGATTTGATAGTTTTCATACGCAGCCATTTTTTCTCTTAGTTGTCAAAATAGAATTTTAGTACTATTTCATAATGAATTTCATACAATCAAATAAAATTATATAAAGATAAAAATTTTCATGAATAAATACAAATATAATAAAAATATAGTGTTTTATATTTATAGTAAAATAATTTTTCAATTAAAAGTTATGGTTCCATGAAATTATCATATCAGATAGATTTGACAATTTATGTACTTAGCCAAATAAATTATTTTGACCTAAATAATATTATTTAAACTAAATGATATTATTTAAGGCTAAAAATATTTATTTAAAATGATAAAATATTATCTAAAGCTCATACAAATTTAGAAGAACAAGTCAACTGAATTTATTTTTAAATGGATATTAGTTGTTAAAAAATGAATAATGTAATTTGGATGAAAATTCAATGCAAGTTTTTATTTATTTTTAGTAGGTATAAAATAGAACAATAGTTTACTCTTGATATGAGAAATACATTAATGGATTTGGTCCACTTAGCTTTATTATTAATAATTTGTATTAAACTTATTATTATAGAGGAGAATTTTAGCTATTAAAATTAATAATAAATTCTAAGAATTTCTATTGAATTGGTTTGGATGTGTAAATATTGATTTTTATCTAATTATATGGACTATGTGGGACATGTTATCATTATGGTATCTTAGATCTTTGATTATGTATGGGTTATTTTTTTGATATATTTATTAACTTCAAGCTATTACTAATTTGAATGCCTTTTACATGTTAATTATATTCCCCACTCGTAGATGTGTAATAACAATCTGAAAAATGTGACAACCTTTAATTTTGTATGTTTGAGTTTACTATGTTTTAGTTATCTTTGAATCCTTACTATGTTTGATTATTAGTTTTGTATGACAGCTTGTAGTAGACATGGTCTTCTGATTTCTTGACTTACCTTAGTTCAAGTGATAGTCTTGAAATATTTTCATCTTGTGTGGTCCACATGCCTCTTTTCCCCCTAATCTTCCATTTTTTTGTGTTTGTATGAGATCTTATTATTTTAATATAGCATCACTACAGATATATGTTTTTGATATTAATTTGATCATTGGATTGAATTTAATTTTATGAGATATAGGTCACATTTTTCTATTCCACCACTTGGTTAATTTAAAACCATATACCTATAACTCATGTCTTGGAGTGATTAGTCACCAATCCTAAAATGAGAGGGTGAAAAATTATTATCTATGGTGTGTATAAAAATTGCGTCAACATATCTAAAACCAAACCTAAGAACTAGAAAAAAATACATTCGAATGAATTGAGTTAACCAAACGTTTAACCCTAATTTGGATAAGAGATTATCCTACCTCGATGGTATAATAGGGTTAATAATATAGAAATGATAATACACAAGGGTGATAATCAGATCTACAATAGATCAATTAAATACCAAAATCAGATATAAGCATACACTAAATTTATACTGCTAAGTATAGTATAAATATATAAATTATAACTAATTTATGTATGGAAATGATAAAAAAACTAAAGTACTTATCTAGTTTTAATGCTAACACAATGTTGGATCTGGGATAGGTACAAAGAAATTTAGAAGGAGATTCTAGAATATGGGTCAAATTCTAGATCTGACACTTTTGGAGCTATGGGCAATAACATCATCTTTGAATAACTACATCTATGTCACTATATAATTTCAATGTAAGTGTCATATAAAAAATAATTAGTAAAAAAGGATTTGACTACAGTAATGCTTTTATATTTAATTTCACCTTCACTTTGGTGCATTCAAATCTAGGTCATGGATTGTCACTCCTCATAAACTATCAAAATATTATTTCTTCATATTTATAGTGACCTTGGATAAAAATGGCTTAGTGGTCACATGATGTCAATCTAATCCTAAATACCCCTCTATTAGTGAGTGATGTCTACATATCCAATACTTCGAAGAGGGCCTCAAATTGATGTAGTTCTCCCCTAAATGTTAGTTTGTGTGTAAATCATAAAATATGTGCAAAGTAAGTACAATAGTGACCTATATTTTAACTTATAAAATTATGCTCTTCAGTTTCTCCTTTAGTAATTTAGACCTATATATGTGTTGTACTTATAACTAGTATGGAAATAGGGAAGCCTTGTTCAATTAAATGCTTGATAGAGTGATTTTGATAAGTTTCCTTGGTCTATTTGGTATTATTCTAGGTGAGTAATTAATGAGGGTTGTCCCTTTGGATAATTAACTCACATAAAATCATTAGGTAACCATTAGAATATGTTTCATTTGAAAAATAGATGACTTTAGGGTACTAGACACTTGCTTCAATTCAGGATGCTAACATCAACACTAGTGTATATCCCAAATGTTATTTTTTATAGAATAATAAAGTAGGTACATGCTCAAAAATTTCAAAAATGGAAGATAAATACATTTTAAGCATTCTAATAAATATAAAGGTCTAGGTCGTCAACATAAGACTACTCAAATAAAGAGATATAGGCCAAAGGGCATAAGATAGAGTCGATGTGAGACTTGCAAAAGTAGAAAAGATCCAAAATTGAGAATAATGGCCAAGGTTTGATTTTTCAAAGTGTAAAATAATGAGGTACTATATAATCCATGAATGTCATCTACACTCCATTACCAAGGATTGGCTCAGACCACAATCCTCTGGAGCTAACTATAGAGAACCAAAAAAGAAAAGGAAAGGAAAGAACACCTCTTAGAATGGAACATATGTGGTTTAAGAATTCTTATATTTGTGATAAAATATTATAATGGTGGGATCATATAATCTATGGTTTATCCATGTAGAGATTGTTTTTCAAATAAATAATATCAAGAAAAATATCAAAATCTATAATAAAGAGGTCTTCAAAACTATTTTCCTTCAAAAGAGAATTTTTATGGAAGAGATATCTAACATTGAGACTAATATGGATGTGCATGGGTTAGATTATCAAATAAATATAAAGGATAAGCAATCTCTTTGTGATTATCATCCTTTGATTGATAGAGAAGAAAGTTTTTGGAGGCAAAAATCTAGAGTTATATGGCTAAATTAAGGTGATAGGAATACTAGATTTTTTCACCTTTCAACTTTAAAATAAATATGGAATAAACATATTAGGGAAATCAAAAGGAATTATGAGGAAGTTTGTTCATATATGATTTTCATTAAAGAGGAAAGTGTCAATTATTCTAAGAGACTTTTTGAGGAGAATTCCATTACTAATGCTAGAATGAAACAAGAATTTTTTCATGTGATTCTAGAATTGGTCAACCAAGAGGATAACTCTAATCTCATAGCTCTTTCTTCTCTAGATTAAATCAATCCTATTTTTTGTAATTAAACAAAGATAAGGTACTTGATCCTGATGGATATCTCATATAATTATTTTATATTTTTTGAGAAATTGTAAATGGATAATTGGTTTTAGTAGCTAATTTATTTTTATCTTCAAGGCATTTATTAAAAGAGTTAAATAAGTCTTTTAGCATAATAATCCATAAGAAGGAGGGAGCTACTAATTTTGTTGATTTTTGACCAATTAACCTATGCATTATGTTTTAAAAATATTCATTAAAATAATTTCTATTAGGATGTATCCTATTATGGAGAAAATCATATACATCCATCAAGGGATCTTTATCTTAGGAAGATAGATACATGATGACATCATTGTGGTACAAGAGAATTTATATTCAATCGATAAAATTAATTGATTAGGCATGGTTCTCAAGCTTGACATGAACAAAGCTTATAACAGATTAGATTGGAAGCTTTTTGACAAGGTAATGATGTAGTTTAGTTTTCAAGAAAAATTTAGATGAATAATAAGGACATGCATATCTTTGATCATGTTTTATATACTTATCAATGGGGTCCTTGAATATTATTTCAACATTAAAATGTAAATTAATAAAGGTGATCCTCTATCATTATGATTAGAAAAACTAAGATTAATACTATTTTGAGGTGTTAAATTAAAGATATGCCATCCATGTATCTCAAAATGCCTCTATTTTTTAGGATATTACCTCCCATGGAATGGAACCCATCACTAGAATGATTTAAAAATAATTTGGATGGTTATTAAGGGTTGATTTTAACTTAGGTAGGAATGTTATAGCTCATTAATAACACTTTAAAAAATTTACTAGTGTACATAATGTATTTGTTCAAGATAGCTAATATTATAGAAGAAAAACTTAAAAAGATTTAGAGAATATTTCTATGGTTAGTTTCTGAAGAGAGGAATAAGTTCCCTATAGTTCCTTTAGATAGCATATGCATCCCTAAGAAAAAGGGGAATTAGGTCTAAGGATATTAAATTGGATGAATAAATACCTTGTCACCAAATTGGCTTGGAATTCTTCATACTAATTATTTAGTCTCAAGATAATCCTTATGCTTTCTACAATAAGTTTAGTTTTTTAAAGGTTCCATCTTTTATAACTTCTTTATGACCACTAAAAAAATATCATCAAGGTTTTTAAATGAAGACTAGACAATGCATAAAAGGTGAGAGTTTGGGAATATGTATGGTTATTAGATCAACCTCTTATTGTTACATAAACTTGGAACCAAATTGGTCCACTCATTCAACATGTTCAAGGGTTTAAACTACAGGAATACCTTCAAGTTTTTGAGGGGGGGAAATATGGAAATATATTATGAGTGAAAATATTGGAGCCAAAATCAAGGTTATTATTGATAATATAAATAATCTCCTTAAAACATTTCATATTCCCAACATTGTGAAAGAGAATGAATTGATATTTAAAACCTCCTTCACTGAGTATAATAGCATGAAATCTGGTTATAGGATGATTTATCATATACCTAGAGATGATATTCCCTAGTATAAAATGTGTAAAAAAACACTTATTCCTAAGATAAATATGTTTCTTTGGTTGGATATGCAAAATAAGAGATTAACAATAGATAATCTTAGTAAAATGGGTGTGATCCTTATGAATATATTTCCTCTTTGTGAAAATAGAATGAAATGAGTGATCATTTTTTGATTAGTTTCCCATATTCCCAATAAATCTAAAGTATGATCCTAGAATTTTTTTAGATTGATTGAGGTCATCCTCTATCAATTTTAAACCTATGGATGGAATGGATTATTTACCCATTTGCCAAAGAGAATTTAAGACAGATATGGAAATTATCCCTACCTCATATTATTTGGGTTATTTTGAGGGAGATAAATAATATGATTTTAAGAGACAAGAATCTTTCTAACATGAAGGTTGGCATAAAGCTTTATGGAAATATCATGGAAAACTTCAAAGTTAGACCACTTAGCAAACCTAATGGAATGACTAAGGAGATAAAGCTTGCCAATAATTGGCATATAAAGACTCAAAACATAACTTTAAATGATTCAAAAGATGAAGCAAGGAAAAACATAGAGAGGAAAGATCTATCCCCTAGTTAGGTAGAACTCAACTTATTTGGGGCATCTAAGGGAAACCCAAGGGCATTAGGAGGATAAATACTTCATGATGATAAGGGTAGTTTTATAGTATATTTTGTAATAAGAATGGCTAATCAACTAACTATTGGGTAGAAGAATCGAAACATTATGAGGTTTGAGGTTGGCAAAATATTTAGGAATAAAAAAAATTGTAGTCAAAGGAAACTCACTTAATAACATCATTTGTCTATCCAGAAATAATTTGATTAGTTAAAATATTAAACAAATTATGGATGAATATACTACCTTGATTAACTCATTTCAATAAGTTTGTATCCAACATATATATAGGGAGGGGAATCATTTTGTAGATTGATTTAAAAATGATGTATTTTCTTTAATAAGTTTTTAAAAATGGTTCAATAAGAAAGATCTACCTACAACAATTTGATAAAGGATTGAGTTTAGAAGCATACCTTACAAGTTAATATATTGGTAATTCATGAGTGTAACTAAGATAAATGAGAATAGTCTCATTTGTCTCATCATGAGCTTTTATGTTGAGATCATTAGATAGCAAAGCTTTAAGCTCAAAAAGAAAGACTCAGATTCATGATTAATAATTATATTGATGTTAAAATCTTGTGTGAATCTCTCAATTACTTCAGGATGTCCTTTGGGACTTATGTTATCATTATTATTAATTTGGAAGGAAGTATCAATCATTTTGGTAGAGTTATTCATGGTTTTGGGAGATTCAATATGGCTGGACATATTTGCATAATTGAGCCAATCATGTTGGAATGTGTGAAAGAGGATGGAGATCTATGGTAAATTCTCCAAGGAGGGGACATATCAAATTTTATGCAATGAATTGGAGGGCATGATGAACATATTTATGAGATGTTTGTGAAGGGGTGGAATAACATAATTGTGAATTTATATAGGGTGTAAATAGAGATCATTAAGGATTTTTTCTCAAGTCATTGGTCTTAGATTATAGGTCACAAAATTCATCAAAATTGGTATAAAATTTAAGTAAGATAATAAAAAATTCCTATTAGAAGGGGAATACCTAATCCATTTACAAAATGGTTTCTCCTAAGAATAATTCCCTTGGCTATTCATAGAAGTAGATAGATAGGTAATTTTGTATATCAATCTTAAAGGAAGGAAAAAATTGGTGAATTGGTACCATTTCATATTACTAAACTATTTTCACCATAATATTCCCCTATGTTTTCCTTTCTACATCCTCTATTCACTTGAAGTTCTATAATGGATGTCAAGAGAGGGAAGAAATCTCAACCTATCCATCAAGATATAATTTTATTAATCCATAATTTTTTCAAGGGGGTTAAAAAGAGCCATGTTTGCATTCTAGTTAGATAAAACTAGATCTCCTCCAAAGTAGGGACCAAACATCTATCAAGGAGTACTATAAAAGTAAACAATGGTGATTTGGGTACTAGAATTATTTGAGATGGAGAGGAAATTGCCAAGGATAATCTTATTTGTTTGAATGAGAAATAAATATTTCATAGGGAAGGTTTAAGATGAAATTTGAGGACCACTTCTAAATCCTTAAAGTATGGTCTAGGGGGAAATGAAGATAAAATTTGTGAAGTAACCTCTAAATAGAATCATTTGGATATTCAGGAAGATGTAACAAAAGAGATTATAGAGGGTCTACATATGCTCAAGAGGAACATAGTAGTATTCTCTTTTGAATATTGAGGATATATGAAAAATATGTCCATCATATATTAAAGGAATAAATATGAGGATATTCATCCATTCATGGTCAAATATCATCAAAATCTTAATGCTAATTATGACAATTTAGGAGATATGCTTAGAAATCAGAGTAAGGAAAATAAAATGGGGGAGAAAGTTAGGTTACAAAAGGTGATTATTAAATGGATCTTTATAAAGAATACTATCTTAAATGAATAGGTTAAAATTATATCCATTAGATTAGTCTTCTTCACATCAAGGATGACCAAAGCAAGGTGAATATTCAGTTGAAAAGTCTTAGAGATAAAGTGAGTACCCTAAAATGTGAAAATGTAGAGTTGAAAGAGAATTTAAAGATTTTGGTGAATGTTAGTAAAGTTTCTTTGAAGAATATTATTTTATGGATGGAGTCTCTTAGAATCATGTTGGGAGGAATGATGGAATATACCAAGATGTCATCTATCCATAATGTCAAGTATAGTGGTTGTACCTAGGAAATTGGTCAAGTTCCCTAGTTATTTCAACAATTAGATATGGATATGAAGAGAATGATTGGAAGATGGGACAATGCCTTTTAATGATATAAAGCTTAATTTTTTTTTTGATATTTTTGTGTCATTTTTGGATACATTATTTTTAGTTATTTTGGATTTTATCTTGTAACAAACATTATTGAAAATCTAGGTTGATAGGCTTTGTGTGATGGCTTCTTGTACAAAGTTGGGTCCTTGGTTCAAAAAACCCTTTTGTTTACCTATAAGTAAAAAACATCCTAAATATCATTGAAATTATTTACAACAAAATAAAAATAAGAAGACTCTATATCACAAGGAATAGGTGTTTGATATAATGATTTACATAAAATATCCTTGAAAATTTGAAGTAATTCTAACATAGAAATATTAACTGATATATCCCTTAAGTGATTAATAATATCATACCATATACATTTATTAACATGTCCCTTTGTATTAAATTTAGTATGGGGAGGTATTTCTTGAATTTTTTCCTCATCTTTCCTAATGAGGCACTCAAACCTATCTAGTGACAACTGATCATACCAAAAGATCTACTATAGCCTAAGGTAAATATTAGATGAAGGATATGAACTAATATAGCTATGAGGTCTAGGAGTAAAAGGAAAAAAAGGAACCATATAAAAACTCTAACTTATAGTAGTAACAAGCAAAAACTCTAACTAAGGTATAACACAATAATCATCATAGAAGTGTTCATTATTAATCTTTGGATTGATATGGAATTTTATCTTTTCTTTTAAATTATTTATCCATGGAGTTAAATACAATTTAAATATTTTTCACATGAGAGGCAAAATACATGTAAATGAAACCAAAAAAATTGGACTAAGAAATAATAGATGGATTCAATAATTATGATCATGATTAATATGGAAATAGAAAATAAATTTTTTCTGAAACCCTAATAGAAGTGATAAAATGAAAGAAATAAAATCCTAGGGCAACTAGGTTTTGTTCAAAAAATAAAATAAGTTCACCAATATGTTTTATAAAAAATGGGATTATGAAATAAATATAATTTAATTTAGGTAAATTAAAATGTATCAAATATTCAATAAATCATACCAGCTAATATGGATCTTGTTATTTTTGAGAATATGCTAAAAGGGGGAAATACCAAAGAGGAATAACTTAGCTAGATCAGGTAAGCAAGACTATGACTGTGACTGTCAAATTGATTTTATGGTTTTTTAAGGTCACTTTGAATTAGGAAAAAGGCTTCACGTCCACTTGGTACAATGTTATGTTATTTATATAAGTTTGACCTATGTTAACACACTAACACATGGTAGGGTTTTTTACCTCTGTGCGAAATATGATAGGTGCATCTTCACTTGTAGGTCTTGTGTGACTATACATGAGTTTTTTACATTATATAAAATCCATTATTTAAATTATTATTCACTTATAATGTTAGTTCAATATACCATGAATAATAAATGTAT